>WNHD01000215.1:0-40520 GCA_011057455.1 Ganaspis sp. Gsp50 | reverse complement strand
AACACTGTCGTGACTTAAACAAACACTATTGTTTCCTAAACACTATTGTGTCCTAGTCAGATACTATTGTGTCCTAAACACTATTGTGCCGTAAACACTATTGTGCCTTAGTTAAACACTATTTTTTCTTAAACACTAATGTGTCCTTAACGCTATTGTATCGTAAAAACTATTTTTTCCTAAACACTGTTGTGACCTAAACACTATTGTGTCCTAAACACTATTGTGACCTAAACACTATTGTGACCTAAACACTATTGTGTCCTTGTTATATACTATTTTGTCCTAAGCACTATTGTGTCCTAGTTATATACTATTGTATCCTAAACACTATTGTGTCCTAGTTATATACTATTGTGTAATACACTATAAATTTTATAGTACATACTATTGAATCAATAAAATTAGATCCAATAGCATCGCACTATTGGATGCCAAGTATTTTTTTCTCAGTGTATTGTGTCCTAGTTATATACTATTGTATCCTAAACACTATTGTGTCCTAGTCAGATACTATTGTGTCCTAAACACTATTGTGTCGTAAACACTATTGTGTCCTAGTTAAACATATTTTTTCCTAAACACTATTGTTTCCTAAACACTATTGTGACCTAAACACTATTGTGTCCTAAACATTTTTGTGCCCTAAACAAACACTATTGTTTTCTAAACACTATTGTGTCGTAAACACTATTGTGTCCTCAACACTATTGTGACCTGAACACTATTGTGTCCTAAAGACTATTGAGTCCTGAAGTCTGTTGCGTCCTAAACGCGGGTTTGTGTTCTTGTTAAACACTGTTTCGTCCTAAACACTATCCCCAATTAAAGGACAGTGGTTCTCACTCAAAGGCGGTTATTGCATGCAGCCCTTCAATTCTAAAATAATAGTGTCTTTAGCCTTTTGAAATGTCTCTATCATCATTTACTAGACACAACAAGTTTTTTTTAATTAACTTGTTTTTACAAAGATTAATACTGCAATTGCAAATTATATGGATTAGAAACTCGTGTTTTAAACAGCGGCTAATGGAAGAGGAAAAAAATAATAAGTTTGCACGCAAGGAAGACATTCACGATAATAAATGTTTCCCTCGACAGGAGGCGAGGATCTTTAGCAATATCGAGTCAACAGTGAAAGTTTTTGATCATAGGGAAATAATTTGATTTTAAATAAGTAATTTATTCACGCAGGAAAATAAACTGATTTAGTAGTATTTGATACGTGATATCTGATGACTCTCGAACAGAGCTTTAATTGTAAATTACACTCGTTAGCCAAACTCATTAGGGTTTCGGATCACGATCTCAATTACTTTTCTTCCCTGTGTTGGAATGCGTTTATTCTACACTCAACTTATATGCGGTTAAAGCATCTTTATTGTGAGAAATATGTATCTCGTATCTTGCAATTACATCATTCAAAGCTTCGCAACCGTAAAGTTTATACCTTCTGAAAATTGTGCATTCTAACACAGCAATGACTTATTTAAGCTTTTTAATTATATAATAAATATTTACTTTTGCCGACAATCAGGAAATCCTGATGACTTTCTAAGTCATTATTTTTTCATTAATTGTATTTGAATCTTGCATGTGTTTGTTTTTTTAATCAATAAGATGATCAATTATTTTGGTTTATTAAAAACAATATTTGTTTATTAAACAATTTTTATTGTTTATTGAACTTTTTTGTTTATTAGAAAATTTGTTGTTTATTAGAAACTTTTTTCTGTTTTAGAGCATTCTTTGTTTATTAAATACCTTTTTGTTGTTTAGAACCTTTTTTGTTTATTAGATACTTTTTTGTTTATTAGAAACTTTTGTTTATTAAAAAAATAAGTAAACAAATTTACGAAAAAAATGAGAATGATTGAAAAAATAACAGTTTAAAGGAATAATTTGAAAAAAAATTTTAATGACAGAAAAAATCATTTTGAAATTACTCGAAGTCAAGAGAGCAAAAATTTGATTTATATAGAAAGTATCAAAACTGTAGAAAGAACAAATTTCAAAAATTTTCAAGTTGGCCAGAGTAAAACTTAAATTTAAAAATTGTCACGATTACAATGTTTCCTCTTTAAGGAAGCAAAAATGCTCAAAATATTAAAAACAATAATTTTTAAAAAGTTCTCGACTTGAAAAATCTGTTGTAAAAATATTTGAAACACGAGAAAAGTCAATTTTTGAAAGAAATAGATATTCAAAGAGTAACTTTGATAAAAGATTGAAAAATTTGAAAGGGTAGATTTTTATTAAATATTCAAAATATTCAAAGGGTTGATTTTTATAAAATATTCAAAACGTTCAAAGGGTCGATTTTGATGAAATATTTAAATAAATAATGTTTTAAAAATATTGTATATGAACTTAACATCGTCTGAAAGGAGTAGCTAAGTCTATGCAAGAAGAAGGTTCTATATTTTTTGTGGTGGAAGAGTTTCTGTATTTAAAGTACGTGAAGTACCAAGCGTCAAACCACACACTGCTCTTTACAAAACCACAGGTACATAACTGAAGACTGTATGCAGGGTGAAATACAATACTTTGTTTAAATAAATCATACACAGCTTATTTTCTGCTTGCAAATATTATTTACGCTTCATTTATTTCCATACGTTTCTTCAATTTTTAAATCTTACCCACACATTTTTTACAAACTGACCAATATTTCCCATACAATTTTTCATTAATTAATTTTGCCATTAAATAAACAAACTGCGATTTAGAATCTCAATATTTTAATTATTACAATTATTCTACGAAATGCAAAAACAATTAGGAATAAACAATTTTTAGTTTTTATTTTATTTTCTTATTTTATCTTTCTATTTGTTTTGCTTTTTTTTCTACTTTTTTTCTATCTACTTTTTTTTCTACTTTTTATCTTTCTACTTTTATTCTACATTTATTCTATTTTTTACTTTTTACTTTTTCCTTCTTCTTTCTACTTTTTTCTATTTTTTCTATTTTTTCTAATTTTTCTATTTTTCTTTCTACTTATTGTTTTCCATTTTATTTTCTCTCTTTTCTTTTAGTTTTTTCTTGTTTTTACACTGTCTTTTCTTCTCTTTTTGTCTGTCTATTTTATTTGCCACTTTTTCTATTTCTTTTCTCATTTTTCTGTTCTTTTTTCTTTCTACATTCTTTCCTCATTTTTCTATAATCTTTTCTCATTTTTCTACATTCTTTTCTCATTTTTCTACTTTCTTTTCTTATTTTTCGACTTTCGTTTCTCATTTTCGGCTTTCTTTTCTATTTTTTCTTTCACAGGTCTTTTCGTATTTCTTCTTTCTTTTTTCTTTACATCATTTTTCTTCATTTATTTCCCGAGATTTGAACTCTAACACTTGGAATTTTGATACCATTAACAAACCATTTTTTGTGCATAATGATAAATTCAAAGAAAGTCAGTGTCATTGGGAGCAACGACCGAAAAGAAAAGCTACGTGAGAATGATTATAATTCAATGCCACATTCGAGAATACTATAATACGTCTATAATCATTTAAGTATGGTGCGCTTAAAATATTAGTTAACTCATTACTTGCCATGAAAAGACATAATTCCATACTAAATCATTCAAAATCTGTGACATAAGATTTTACAGCTAACTACTATACACATAATGTAAAGCGTATTTGTATCATCATTAAATCATAACGTTTGTATCATTATTAAATAAATTAAATGTCTTACCAAACAATTGATCCAATTTTCTCATTTTAATAAAAGAAAAAAATTGCCCAATTTTTTGTCTTTTTATTACCATATTAAACAAATAAAAAAGAATGTCGAATAATAAACAAATTGAAGGAAAAATTGACATTTATTTTTATTATTTATTTATTCATTATTATTCATTATTATTCATTATTATTTATTTTGTTTATTTATTTATTTCAAGTGGTTTATTTTAATTTATATATATTTTTACCATTCTTTTTCATTGTTTGAAATTTAAATAAATAAATAAATATTGTGAGTAGTTGTAAATAAATAAATAAATATTCTGAGTAGTTGTAAATAAATAAATAAATAAATATTCTGAGTAGTTGTAAATAAATAAATAAATATTCTGAATAGTTGTAAATAAATAAATAAATATTCTGAATATTTGTAAATAAATAAATAAATATTTTTATTGGTTGCAAATAAATAAATATTTTGAGTGGTTGTAAATAAATAAATATTTTTATTGGTTGCAAATAAATAATTAAATATTTTTCATACAGGTAGAAAATGATTCTTCTTCTTCACAAAAGTTTTGGAATTTCTCTCTGGATGTCTTTGATTTTAGGAAAAGCAACAATAAATGAAACCTTTAAAAATTGTTGGGCTCTACCCTTTTCACTTACCAGACAAAAAGCCACAGTGCATATTCCAAAAAGAATGTCTATTCTCCCTTTTTTCTTCATTTCTGAAGACGGCGTCTTTTGTCAGTTACAATGTTGAGGATCAATTCCACCCAGACAAGTATAATTTTTACAACAACAAAAAAATTCCGCAGCTTTCTGTAATAAATTCACTAATTTTTAATCCCCATTTACAAGAATGAAAAAATTAATTATTAAACATACTTTTTTTCATTCGTTTACAAAATTCAAATAACGCAAAAAGTTAGGGTCATCGAAATTGAAGAAAATGAAGTTTACCATCATGTTTTAAATTTTAGAATTAGAGACTTGCATAAATTCTTGGTTTTTAGAATCAAAATTCGAAAATTATTTTTGGAATGTATTTGAATCATTCGAATGCTTTTATTGCAATTGTCAACAATTGTTAAAATGATAATTTTTTGGTAGGTAATTAAATTTATTTCATGCTTTTTGAACACACATGTAACAATGATTATAATAATGAAAATAATTATTATTGTAATAACAAATCATTGTAAATAAATAAATAAAACAGAAGTTCCTCTATGAAGAAGCAATAATTAAAAAAGTGATCAAACGTTTATTGAAACAGGTACAAAAAGTTAAATGATAATCTTCAAGGGTCCTCAAATAAAAAATGAAACAATAATATTGAAAATAAATATAAAAAATATATCAAATCAATATTAAAAAAATGGAAATAAATATAAAAAAGATTGCAAATAAATACAAAAAATATTGTAAATCAATATAAAAAATATTTCAAATAATGATAAAACAATTCCAACAATAGTAATAACAAAGGCAATAATTTTCACATATTAAAAAAAAAACAATTGCAAATAAAATATCTCAAGAAATAAAGTAAATTACAAAAAGAAGCTAAAAAAGCGTTTTCGCAAATATTCGAATCTGAAAATCCTTGCTTTAACTTTCTCAACTGCAAAAACTGTCAATTCACCCCAGATTTTCTTACAATTTTGATAAACTTAATTTTTCATTATAACAATACAACACGTGGTGTAACAGAAAATGTTAAAAACCGTTGTAATTATAATAAACTTCGTACTAGTATTGAACTGGAGAGTTTGGTTTAACAAGTTTCATTCACAAAACTGTTTAATTTTTTCCTTTTGGTTTTTTATTAAAAAACGCATCTGTAAAAGACCGCGATACGCGTGTTCGATGTGCGTGCGCAACAATAACTGAACGGCCCCCGGCCCCAAGCTTCAGGACGAGAAAAGCACTTGGGGTCCGCTCCCACTTCTTCTTTCTTCTTCGGATGTCCGTATAGCTTCTCCACACCCTTTTCAAGGGCATCGAGATGCATGGGGATAAATTACATCCAGCTTCCGTTTCCGCCCCGCGCATTTTCACAAGTTTCCAGCTCAACTCCTTCGACCCTTTGGCACGTCCTGCATGTAGAATAATTTTTATTCAGCGGTAATAAATTTTGCAAAATTTGTTTTTTTTTAAATATTTGTGATTTTCTGGAACTATAGTTTGCGAATTTGATAGTGAAGATATTTTTTATATTATATTTTAATTTTTATATTATATTTTTTATACATATTAAAATAGTTACAAAAAATTAATTAATCGCATGTACGATTGAGTGGGATTAAAAGAAATAAGATGTGAATGTTAAGGGAAATGAATGTCATAAAAAACCACTCTTGAAATGAGATTGAACAAAATTAAACATAATTAAAAATAAAAAAATAATAAATAAATCCAATAGGCTCAAAAGAATTGATTACTATGAAAAAGGAATTGAATGGAATTAAGATGCATACAATACGATTTGGACTAATTGAGATTAAAAGAAATTATGAGACAAAATTGAATAAATGAAAGCATTCTTGAAATGAGATTAAATTAAATTAATGAGGATAAAAATAATCATCAAGAATTGTGTTCGATAATATCCTATAACAAGGATTAACAAAATTTATTACGATTGGAAAGAATTTAATATGAATAAAAAAATAACTAATTTTGATTGCCAGCGATAGAGCGGGATTAAAAAATGAATTCCCTAAGATAAACTAACATAAAAAGTAAATAAATATAATGATAAACTAAAAGAAAAAAAATTGAAGGCTAAAATTAATTGAATAAAATGAAAAGAAAATGATATGAATAACATGGAATTGAAATTGTTTTAATAAAACACGTGGGATTAAAAGAAATTGATTAGAATTGAATTACACAAATAGAAAATTATATGAATTATGGAATTGAAATGAATTTAATAAAAAAGGATTAAACGAAATTGACTATAGGATTGAAAGTTGCTTTCGATTTAAAGGACTTTAAGTGGACCAAAAGAATTAATTACGATTGGAGAGAAACGAAAAGATATGAAATTGATTAAAAAGAATTGTGATGAATTAATATTATAAATAGAATTGAAATAAAATCAAAGCAATTAAAAAGAATAAAGTGGTACTGTAAGGAACTTAACAAGAACAAAAGTTATTAAATAGGATTGGAGAAAATAAAAGAAATACTGAATGAGGTTGAAAAAAATTAAAATGAATTAACAGAAATTGAAAAAATTGAAATGAAAATAATTGAAAATAATGTGATTTAAGAAAATCGAATAAATATAAAAAAGAATGAAAGTAAGAAAAGTAAAAGAAATCGCATTAAAATAAAAAAACTAAATGAAATGAAAGGAATCTTTATGAAATGAATTGATTACAATTGAATAAGCTTGAAAAGAATTAAAAGAAATTGAATGTGATTAAAAAGAATTGAAGGAACTTCAATTTCATTGAGAAGAATTGAAAAAAATTAAATCTTACTAAAAAGAATTAAAAGAAATTAAACATGATTGAAAAGAATTGGAAGAACTTAAATTTCATTGAAAAGAATTAAGAGAAATTAAATCTGACTAAAAAGAATTGAAATAAATTAAACATGATTGAAAAGAATTGAAAGAGATTAAATGTCATTGAAAGAGATTAAATGTGACTGAAAAGAATTGAAAAATCTTAAATTTCATTGAAAAGAATTGAAAGAAATTAAATCTGACTAAAAAGAATTGAAAGAAATTAAACATGATTGAAAAGAATTGAAAGAGATAATATTATTGAAAGAGATTAAATGTGACTGAAAAGAATTAAAAGACTGACTGAAAAGAATTGAAGAATAATATAAATGTGATTGAAAGGAAATTAAATAAATTAAATGTAACTGAAAAGAAATAAGAGAAATTAATCGTGATTGAAAAGAATTGGAAAAAATTATATGTGATTGAAAATAATTCAAAGAAATTAAATGTGACTCAAAAGAATTGAGAGAAATTAAATGTGACCGAAAAGAATTAAAGAATATTATAAATGTGATCGAAAGGAATTGAAAGAAATTAATCGTAATTGAAAAGAATTGAAAAGAATTAAATGTGATTGAAAAAAATTGAAAGTAATCGAATCCAGCGCGAAATACTCCAGAAATATTTTTCCCAATATAGATCCGCATTAGCGACTCTTTTTTGCTAATCAAAAAACTTAGTTAAAAAATAAGAAAATTCTATAAACATCTTCGCTAATAAAACGAAAGTTGACAAGTAGCTTCAAAAATAAAAAAACAATCTAAAAAAAATCATCAAGTGATGATAATTGCAAAAATAGGTGCATGACTCAATGACATTATTCCTCATTTTCTGAAGTTTACGTGACTAGTCTACTTATTAGATAAACGGTCTTACCAACATTCTTGCATAATTGTTCAGGCACACATCAAGTTTCCAAACAACATTAGCAATCAAACTACTACAATTTTTAAACATTAAACAACCTTTTTAAAAAAAAAATATACAATCATAATAAACTTAAATTCCAGTTTGCCAGTCATTAGTTTATTTAAAATAAAACAACAACTCTAAAAACCTGAAAAACAATCTCTTGACCTTGATTTTATTCAAGTTGAGGTTCAAAGTCCTCTTACGAAACCCAATCCCATAATATAGTTTTTGGTAAATAATTTCAATGAGTAGGTACAATTTTTTAAATACCAAGAACCGGTTCAGAGCGTACGTTTATCTGAAGGTTGTAAACCTATGTAACGAAAAATAATGCAAGGAATGCGGCATGTTTGTGACATGTAGTCACGAAAGGATATTTTCATTATAGGACTGGAATTTCTAAATCCAAAAAAGTTGATTTTTTTAATTTTTCAAAACTCGTTTTTACGTGTTTTCTTGACATTTTACTACTCCTCTCTAAATCTGAAATAGTAATTATTTACTACCTCAACAGCGAAAAGTTGTTTACCGATTGAAATAATAAAGATTTTGACATTCATGAGTATCAAAACTCAACCAAATTTTATTAAAATCGGTCAAAGCGTTCTCACGATATCCTGTTGACAAAAAAGCGTGACACACACACACAAATCCTGACATTTGCTTCACACTTGGAATTTAAACTTTTTAGAATGTCTGGAATTTGGAAAAATCAAAAAAATTAGCTTTATTATAAAGTCTTTGTTGCCTTCAAATACCTAATACAATATTTTTCGCGACTTTTACGAGACTAGCTTCAAAAAAGAGGGTTTATTCATTCACAACGTCCTGGTCGTTACTTGACAGGATGTGGCATTGACGTTCTTGGAATGCAAATGAAGCATATCGGGAAAAGCATCAAAAATAAAATGAATCAAGCCCAATGACTGATGAGCAAAAAAGGCAGTTAAAAAAATGTGACAGATTTTCAAAATCAATTGATCATATAGAGATGACTGGTTTAAGAGAACAAAACCGTAAAACTTTTTTTGACTCCTGCCGTGGAAGTAATTTATTTACACGTGAAAATAATGGCTCATAAATTATGCCAACACGATTGTCATAAATTGTCTCCAAGTTAATAAAAAAATCCAGTTTTTTAAGAAGATTTCAAATCATTTTTTGTTTAGTGTCTTCCAATCGACAATTTTCTTTTCAACCGAATAACAAAAAATGTTTATTAAAAAATATAAAAAAATAATTCGAATATTAAGCGGATTATTAATTATTAAAAAAAAAATTAAAGTAACATTTTTTATTTTTATAAATAATTATAAATGTGAATTTCTCATCCGGTTATTTTTGACTTTTTATTTTCGTTTTATTTTTATTGTTTATAATTGTTTCATAATTGTTTATTTTCGTTATATTTTTTATTTTGTTGTTTTTAATAAAGTTGTCAAAATTTTTGTAAAAACTGGTGTTAAAACTTGGGTTAAAACTTCCATCAACATTTTTGATAACTTCTTTTATTTACAGTTTTATTTTTTTATTCATGTATCCATAAGAAATCTACTTTTAGGGCGTAGAGAAAATAATTAACAAAACAAAGAATTCTGATGATCATTCTGGGTTGCGTTCTTTCGTCTGAAGTTTCAAAAAAATTGTTTGGAAATAGACAACGCAGTTCGTGTCCATAATAATTAATTTACCGCTGCAGCTAAAAACCTAAGTTGTCAATAACAGTAACATTAAATTGTTTAGGGAAAAAAACCGTCAAAGACTAGCAAACTGGGTTACGAGTCTTTTCATAAAACCACAAATTCCTCTCTAAATTTCTTATTTCTCTATAATTTATAAAAGTCACGCACTGACGAACTTTAATATTTCCTGTGCGTTCTTCTATTCCTAAATAAACTGTAGATTCAGAATTTCAAATTGAACTGATTTCGAATTCAAATACACTAGGACCTCTTTAGTAGTAAAGTAGCTCTAGGTCCTTTCCTTCTAGAATAATTGCAATCGTTTATTGTGGTCTGTTTGGTTTTAGACAGTAAAAAACAGAATAAAATGAAAATAGAACAAATAGAAATAAAAACAAAAAAAATAGAAACAAAAATAAAAAATGTAAACATAAAACAAGAATAGAACAAATAAATATATAAATAAATATTTTATAAATGTATAAAAGAATGAATATAAAAACGTTTCATTTATAAGACGCATAAAGAAAAGTTTGATATAAACATACTTACATGCTGCCCGTAAAATTAAACACCGATTATAGAGGTTCTACTGTATTGCAAAAAATTTGAAGAATACTATCAAAAGTGTGTGCATGGTTAGGAAAACAATTTTATGAAAGTAAAGAATGCAAAAAAGAAAAGAAGCATAGGTTTATGCCTCTCTTAACATTTTATAGGTAGTATAGTTTCAAAAGAATAAAGAGAGATCAATTTACACAAAGCGGTTTCCAGATTGGCCTGCAGCATTCAAACAAATTTTTTTCTTTAAAAATTGTGCGAAATAGTTGTTTTAAAAATATCCCAACATTTGTTATACAAATTTTATACCTGCCATATTTTACGCAAATAATATATTCAACACTATAAACTATCTTTTTTTAAAAATATCTTAGTTTAATTACTTTTCGATTATTTAATTTATTTATAACTAGCTAAATATACGGGCTCTGCAGAGTGCTAGTTTCTATCATCATCAAATTAAAATATATCAACAAAATTTTTATAAATGTAAACATTAATATAAAAAATTAAATGTTAATTCTTAAAAAATTTACTCTTTAAAATACGTCGGAGACCCTTAAAAAATGCATTCCTGTTGTAGAACTTTAACTGTACAGTTTTTTACAAAACGATTTTTTGTTTTTAGAAAACGGAGATTTTTTAGTTTTCTTAATCTAGGATTAATAAATAATAAATCGTGAATTTCATAAGCATCAGTTTATTAACAGAGTTACACGCACAATCATACATAGAACAACCTTGATTGATTATAGATACATTATAATTCCCAAACTGTAAAGAAAGGGTTGTCGACATCGATTAAGTCGTTATCTGTATGCCATGTCCGTGTCGCATGCTCATTAGCCTTCTAGGCTATTATTGAATATTAATTAAATTTCTCGTAATTTATTTGCGTAAATAATAAAAGTAATTTCAATAAGATTTTCAAAAAATTAAGAAAGAAATATACAAATATACAATTCAATACAATGGTATTATCACGATTGTTACCAACTCGAATTTAATTTAAAACTTTCTTCAATATAAATTCAATTTTAAATTACAAATTATGTAAACATACAAAAAACGAAAATGGGTTATCAAAATACAAATGTATTTAATCGATTCATAATAATTGATTTGAATCATTCGATTCGAACCAATTGATTTGAATCATTAGTTTCGAACCAATTGATCTAAATCATTTGGTTCGAAACGATTGATTTAAATCATATTTTGATTCGAACCAATTAATCAGAAAATTACATTTTTTCCTCTGGATTTCATTTTTCAGAAATGGTTTTTAACTATTTTACAAGATGTTTAAAAATGTAAACAAAATAATTGTAACTTACGCAGGTCACATTTTCTTTGGAAAAATTATTTACCTTTCTATTTTAGTATCAAATAATGTATAAAAAGTATAAACAAAAAAAAAAGTTAAGACAATGACATGAGCGTTATCATCAACTCTCACAAATCGTGAAAGTTAGTTCAAAATCAAGTCTTGGTGACAGTCATATCACAATTGATTTAAATTACAGCTTACGATATTGCAAAAAATAAAATAAAAACTTAATTTGAACTTTGGGACTTGTACAATTCGTGTAGAACACTAAAGGAGATAAATCGACGTGAGAAATAAGAAAAAAATCCAGTTCAAATTAGAAAAAGTGTCCAAGAACGGTATTGTATCATCCCAAGAAAATAAGCACAGTGCAAAAGAAAATTTGCATAAGAAGAAATAAAGGTCACATTAAACCGGGAAATGACCTGAAAATTTAAAATGTACATTTGTCATAAAAAAAAATTACAAAGGAAACACATCGTCCTGGGAAATCAGATTTTCTAAGATATTCTCACATTACTTTATCCCTTTGAGTGATCTGTTAATAATTGTGGCCTGAGAAAATCTTTCTGGGTGATATTTTTCTCGCCAAGATACATTTTAAGATTCTCATGAAACAAAAAAATAAAGTTTTCGTAGAATACCTAATATTTTACAGTGTCAACGTCGCATATTATAACAAAAATCAGATTTCAATTTGTCATAAAAATTATAACGAAAATCAGATAAATTTTGAGAATAAAATGTAAATGCAAAATTTCATTTTGCTGAGTAAACTTTCTGCTTATTTACAGAGAAATTGGAAATTTTTTTAAAAAATCCCATCACTACTGTAATATGTGATGAATATCGACGAAAGCTACGTGCTTCGTTAATCATGCTAGATTTTCAGTGTTCAAATCATGACGATTTGTTTTTCATAAAATGCTATTATACGAATGTTAAACATTATTTTTTATTAATTTTGCTTCCTCTTAGGGAAGCATTGTTCTTTTTATTTCTCTATTTCAAAAATGTTAAATTAATTTTATTCGATTTAAAAGTAGAAGAGATTCAAGGGTCGAAAATTCGGAAGATTTAGAATTAATTCACGTAAAACACAAAATACGTGTTTATAGTCTTGTCTGAAAAATTGATAATAAAAATTACATACAATACTTTTGATATGAGAAGATACAGAAAATCACTACTGAAATAGGAAATTATTTTTGACATTAAAAATTGCTTTGAAATTTACTGCGAAATTAAAAATCTTTGAACTTTTCAAAGATTCGAAAAAATTCAAGAGATCAATATGTAAATCTTTCAACCACAAAGTGCGATATTGTAAAAATTACGTTAATTTTGTACTCTGTTGACGAATTCGAAATTAATTAAAAATATCTACAGTTAATAATATTGCGTCTGCATTTGGTCACGATAACTCGGAATTTTCGTTTCACTTATGTGAAATATTTTTCATCTCTCCTATATTTCATTATTTAATCGCGATTCTCTTTCAAACATTCTAGGACGCAAGATTGCATTATTCTTTAGTTTTTTGCTTTTATTTTCCAACAAGTTTCAAAATTTTCCAAAATTTTTCAACATATTTCAGAATTTTCCAACCTCTTTCAAAATTTATCAATCTTTCGCAAATATTCAGCATGTGTCAACGTTTTAAATTTATTTGCAAAATTTTCAGCCACAATTTTGCAACAACTTGGAAAACTTTTCAAAATATTCAAAAATTCTCAACTATTTCGAAATTCACCAGAATTATGTCGAACTTTTCAAATATGTATCAAAACGATGTTTTTTAAAATGCAATCAAATTAATATTTCGTTACACTACTTATGAACTACTCTAAAATATCTCTTTTTTTTTTTAATAATTATATGCAAAGTGTTCTTGGCAAGCATAAGCGTCAGAGCTTTCCGAAAACATTTTGTATATTTCAAACTATTGTTTTTAAGATGAAGAAGACACACACAAAAAAAGAAAAAAAGTTAATTTGGTTAAAGAAAAAAATAATCAAAAGAAATAGGAAAAATTTAAATCGAAATCTAAAAAAGCAAAAAAAAATCATTTATAAATTTAATTTTAAAGGCAAAATGACAAAAAAGATTTTTGACTCTAGAAAACACTTGACTGCGTTGCACACTATACTTTGCATGTAAATAATGCCTATTTTCCAAACTCATGCATCAAAAAATACGCTCCGACTAGAATCGAGAGATTTTAAACGAGAGTTTTCAATGAAGGTTCTTTTTCTGAAATCGTTCACATTTTTTTTTCTTTCTAAATCCGTCAAAACTGTAGAAAAGAAATATCTGAAAATCAAGACAATCGAAGGAAAAGCAAAAAGAGCTCTCTTCTCTCAGAGTCTCTTCAGTTTTCGTCCAGTTGCTTTTTGATTTTATTACTTTTCTACTCAACACTTTCTAGGCGAGTTTTGATTTGGTATCAGTTGTACGCAATTTATCTGCGTAATTCGTGTACTCTCGTCGAACGTAGCTTGACTGACGAGTAACTTATCCAGTGTCTCTTAATAAAAGATATTTAAACTCGATATTAATCAATCCGTTCGTCATTCGTAAAGCCACGAAAATGCCTTTCGTTTTCTTTATTTCTTTTTTACTTTCTTTTTTATTTTCTTTTTTATTTTCCTTTTTCTTCTTCCTTTCTTCCTTCCGTTCCCTCCTCTTTTCTTCCTTTCCTTCTTTTTTTTCTTTCTTTCTTTTATTATCTTTTTCTTTCTTTCTTTTATTATCTTTTTCTTTCATCCTTTTTTTGCTTTTCGATTTAATGGCTCATTCAGCGTTTGATGAGAAATATCGCTGTCTTACATGTGACTGAATCGGATTGAAAATGTAAATCTTAGTAAACGAGCTTTCTTTTACTCTTTTGTCAAAAAGCGTCTCATTCGGTATCGAGATTCGTATAGGCAACTCGAAATTCAATGCTCACGAGTCTGTACTATTCACAAAAAGTGAAAAGTATTTAACGAGAAGTCCTTAACGATTAAACCTTACGGATATTATACTTGATGCTTATGAGTTTATAAGCTACTATACTAAAGGAAAAACATACACCACTGTAAGCAGAGAGAAACTCTGTAAGATTATTATTATAACTAGCGCGAGTATAATTGTCGCGAAGCACTTCTTTGACGCCAACGTATTTTCATTCCCAAAAGAAACCAGAATCTAGAATCAAAATCTAGATTCAGAATCTAAAATCTAGAATCAGAATCTTTAATCCAAATTTAGAATCAGAATCTAGAATTTGGAATCAGAATCTGAAATCAGAATCTGGAATCAGAATCCAAAATCTGGAATCAGAATCCAGAATCTGGAATCAGAACCCAGAATTTGGAATCAGAATCTAGATTCAGAGATCAATTTGCCTTTTACCATTGCACGTCAAAGAAAATTAAAAACATATCAATAAACCTACGTATTATTGAATTATTGGAAAACCTCCACTAATTCTATGCAAAGTATAGCTTGTAATTACCATTTTATTCAAGAGTAATAATACCTCAACAGTAATACCTCTTTCAAGAGTAATTGTATCATAATCGCTAAATCGTGAAAGCGACGAACGTTTCAATCGCAATCACATACACTTTCTTGATCTGTCAAAGTTTCTTTTACAACATTAATCGTCTTCTTTACTTCATTATTTTTGGTTCTTTTTTTTAATATTTTTATTTATTTATTTATTTTTTTTTATTGAAACCATTTCGATCTTTTCTGTCGAAACGATTTCTATTTTTCTTTTCAGTTTTTTCGAAGTACATTTTTTCCCCAGAGACCAGCTTCACACTTTAAATTTTACAAATTGTAAATTTATTTTAATTTTCTTGCAGAGGAATTCGATATAAATATAGAGTACATACTAAAATTATGTACTATTTAAACCGATCATTTGTCATTGTCAATTTAGCATTGTATATTTTTAATACAATCAAATTAATATTTGTAATTTCAAAATATCATTCTTTAATTTAAACTCAACTGAAATTAATCAAAACTCAATTTAAATTTAATTCAAATTTAATTTAAATTCAATTTCAACAAAATTTAAATTCAATTTCAACAAAATTTAAATTCAATTTCAACAAGATTTAAATTCAATTTCAGCAAAATTCAAATTTAATTTCAACTAAATTCAAATTCAAATCAAATGCAATTCAAAATTTAATTCAAAAAGTCGATCTTTAAAATTTTCTGACAAGTTAAACACTGCACTGCGAAAGTGCTCTGCCTTGTCTCATCAACAAAGAAAACCAGTAGAAATAAATGTGACGAACAATTTGATTTTTCACAGTTGGATCGTAAACGAGCTATTTTGATTTTTGTAATCGTCTCGTACAAACTTGTCAACAAGTCGGTAGCCCTTTGATGCCCATGTCTGTCAAGGGACTCGAGATTAGGTAAAATCTATTTCAAAATGGATCTGAAATTGAAATAATTTTTACTGCCTCTCTCACATTGAGCAACAATAGTGCAACCTCCATTCACAAATTTTTTCGAGAAAAATTCTTGTTACGAATCATTGCAATGATTCTTGAAAATTAAACAATCTCAAAGGACACCGGATTTGGATATAAATACATAAAATACTAGATTAGAATACAAGCTTAAAATTCCAGTTTAGAATACGAGCGTAAAACGCCAATTTGGTATACACTTGTAAAACGCCAATTCGGGATATGCATATAAAACGCCTCATTAGGATAAATGTATAAAAAACCAGATTAGAACAAACGCATAAAACGTCGGATTTGGGCAAACGTATAACAAGCCTGATTTGGACAAACGTATAAAACGCACATTAGAAGAAATGTAATAATTGCCGGATGAGAATAAACGTATAAAAAGCTAGATTAGGATATAAATATAAAGAATACCAAATTTGTGTAAATATATAAAATACCAAATCAGTAAAAGTATACAAAGTACTAAGTATAAATAGAAATTCCCAAATTAGCATAATTTCTATTTCCATAAATACATAAACTTCCAAATCAGCACAAGCATGCAAATTTCCAAATCAGTACAAGTATACAAAGTTCCAAAACCGTGCAAACATTTGTACTGATTTGTAAATGCGTATATTTGAAAATTTATGTTACACAAAAATACTAGATTTCTCAAATAATAAATTTATGTAAATTTATATAAATTGCCGAATTAGCAAATTGGAAACAAAGCTAATTTTGCATAAAGCAACATTATTGCCTAGTGGGTGAGAGAAAAAGAAAAGTTTCTACTTGTTATATCGCGGTGGTCGTCTCAATCGTGGAATCAATTCAGTCCTAACTGCTCCAGCGTAATTTGGAGCAGCGTACTGATCGGTTACAGCGATTGGACTTTGGAGACTTTGTATAAAAAGAGGAGAGTCCTGAATCTGGCCGACGTTTGCTGGATACTGATACTGATCAGCAGCATAATGATTTGGTGTCACGAATTGGTTTTCATATTGAAAGGGAATAGAATTCTCAGCGGAGAATTGAGGAATGACTGGATTCACGTTCACTGGAGTTGTGGCGAAACTGCCCGGATCATAAGTTTGAAATTGAGTGGCATTGAAAGAAGGAGATTGAGGAAATTGAGCGGTATCAGGAAACAAAACGTTCGTTACTCCTGCTTGAGGAAATGAATCAGGTCTTGGATACGGAGAGAGACTCGCTGTGATATTACCCAAATTTTGAACGCTGGGTATTCCCGTCAAAGAAGTTCCGTAATTATAAGATTCCACATCTTTGACTAAAGCAGCTTTTTGCTTGGAATTTAAAATACCTATCTCGTGTTTGGTTCTAGCTTCCGTAACGAAAGGGTGACGCACATTGACGATACTCTGCGGTGCTCGTAAAGGCGGGAAATTAATTGGTGCCATTTTAGGAAGGGAATTTTGCTCCAAGGATTTCCGACTGAAAGGATAGGTAGAATCGTTACGGGATTGATTGGAAAAAGAGAGATGATTTTCTCGTTCAAGATTTGATTTGATTTCTCGCTGAAATCTGGAGACGAGATTGGAATTTCTAGTTTTGTAATCATGATTCGATATTTGTTTCGAATCGGATTCGCCGAGTTTTTTAGAAGTGAAATCCTTAAATTGGGAGGGGTTTCCAGTAAAGTTGTTGATTCCTCGATTTTCGAAAGAGATGATGTTTTTCTCGCGCTGATCGTTCGATTTTAAATTATTGTTTGAACCGTTTGTTCTAATTCTGGATGTAACTGAGGTGTCTTTATTTTTAAGACCTACTGATCTGATTTGAGATTTTGTTGCGCGAACTTTACTGCTTGAGTAAAGTTTTGTTTCGTTTAGATTGCTCTGATTTTTGGAAAGTAAGGCGTTGCTGGTCTTACTGTTGGTGGCGACAATTGGCAGAAGCAAAGCGCTGGCTCACTTCTTGGTCATTATTTTCAAGTATTCCAAAGCGTTCTGAGCGGCACTGGCTTGAGCATCTTTACTGGTCACGCCGCTGCCATAGCATACTGCCACTGGTAAAGTTGATAATTGCACCAAACACTGACATTTGCCTGAAAAAATAAAGACAAAAAACCATTGTTTAATAAATTTATTTCTAAAATTGTAGCGGGTAGAATAAATTGAGAATTTTTTAAAACATGATTCTAGTCAATAAACGTGGAAAGAGAAACTATTAGGAAATAAATAAAATGAGCAATAAATAAATAAATAAAAAATAAATATAATAAATAAATAAATAAGAGAAAAAATATTTTGTTTTATCTAAAAGTACAAAAAAGTAAAAAACTATTAAAAACAAGGTCATGGTATTCGGTACTAACGTTTGATAATAAAATGAGCAGTTAAAAATTGTGACATGATAATGGAATCGCAAATGTAATTTAAATGTTTTGTTATGTCAATACCGAATAAGATAATGACGCAATATTTACGGTGCTTAAGTCCAATTTGATTTAAAAGAAAACTGTAGACTAATTAAACTACAAAGTTAAATATTAAATGAATTTATTTATTATTATTATAACTATTTTTAACTATTTTAATTATTATTTGTAACTATTTAAATCAAATAAATGTTACGAAATATTAAATAAATTTACAATCTTAATAAAAATTAAAAAATGGAAAATGAAAGCTAAAGATTAAAAACTGCATTATTAAAGGGTGATTCTAGTTAAATGCGCGTATCTTTTTCCTCAGTGTATCTCCGTCTTTGTTGCGAAACCGGTCTCCATTTGCAATATAAGTACGTCGGCGCAGTGAATGAATCTGTACGAATTTATCCACAATGACGATAGTTTTAGCGAAAAGAAATCTTCGAGAGGCAATAAAATCTATCATAAAAAATATTGACACACAGGAAAAAATTAAACAGGGCGAAAAAGTATTTCAAAAAGTGAGTACTACCATCTTTTAAATTTAAAACGCGGATATGTAATTTATAGGTTAACTTTACACGTGCTGAAAGAATAATATTTATTTTCATCATTACTGTTTATTTTAAAAGAATCATGAAGATTATTATATATAATACTTAGATTGATTAATTTTTTCTAGTAATTAATTTATTTTTCCAGCTAACTTCATTGCCTGAGTATAATAACAGTAAAAGGGTTTCTCTTTTCTTAAGTACGGAAGATGAAGTGGATACGAAAAAACTCTTAATCGACCTTTTCGAAAAAGAGAAAGAAGTATTTGTTCCTAGATATGGAGGTTCAAAGATGCAAATGGTTAAGCTTCACTCTATGAATGATTACGATCAATTACCCGTTACAAGTTGGAATATTAAACAGCCTCATAAAAATGATAAAAGAGAAGATGCGCTTGAAAATGGTAAACATTTAATTTTAATCAATCTAGAAATTTAATTTTAATCAATCTAGAAATTTAATTTTATAATTAATCAACCCTAAAGAATTAGATTATATTAATTAATCTAAACAATTTATAATAAATTCGCTTACGGTATTACAAATTGAAAAACAATGGTTCTTTCACAAGATTTAAAAAAAACATTTTTTCAATATTTCTTACTTTAATATGAAATATTCATTTATTAAATTATATTTATTAAATTATATTGTAATTTAATAAATATAATGTAACAAATATAATTTTTACAGGAGGATTAGATCTGATAATTGTACCCGGAGTTGCATTTACCAAAAAAGGAGATCGTTTAGGCCACGGAGGAGGATATTACGACGCTTACTTAAGAAATATTACGAAAAATCAAGAAAGAAAACCGCATTTGATTGCGATAGCTTTTAATGAACAAGTATGTAAAGAAATTCCTACTACTGAGCTTGATTTTCGTGTGGATTTAGTTCTTACAGAAAATCAATCTTAGTTGTAAAAGTCAAGGGATTTTTAAAGACTGCATTTTTGTATGTTCATAATATTCCAAACGATATTGAGAATTGACTGAAAAATGTTCCAAAAAACTAAAAAATAAATAAGTACTTACCGCAGATGGACTTCTCTTCAATATCCACATAAGTCACCTCGAATTGCTGCTCAGAAGCTATTTCTTGCAAGAATTGCACCAAATTGACATCTCCGTCGTTTAAGCATGTATTCTGTAACAAAAAAGTCAACGATATAAATAATTTTTTAATTTAAAAATTGTCGCTAGTTTTTAATACAAAAGTAAATCACATACAAATATTATGATGAATAAATAAATTAAAAAAGAAGAGAAAAAAAAATAAATAAAAAGAAAATAATAAAAAAATAATAAAAAGAAAATAAAAAAATTATAAAAAGAAAGAATAACTAAGCAACAAATGATATATTTTTTCAATCTGAATCGTAAATTATAAAATTTAAGACTGAAAAGGTTTTTAAATACAAACCTGCAGCTCATAAAGTTTAACACCCGTAGAAGATTTAAGATTCTTGTGAAATAATGAAACTTTGTGGCTGTGGGCGGTTGTCAAAGTCGAGATTTTGCTTTCTTTCAAATCTGCATACCGAGCGCTCAAATTCGAATTTCTTTGGATAATCTATAACGGACAATTCAATAAAATAAGAGCTAATTTACTAATCTAATTAATATACAAAAGATACAAAAGAAATGTAAATAAATTAAAAAACTGAAGTGGAAATGATCCAAGCGTGCAATTTTACAAGGGTCAGGACTAAAATCTTTGTTAAAAACAAAAGAAAAATTGTCCGTTATAGATATTAAGGAATAAAGGTAGGCCTTACAAAGATGTTAAAAAGACGAAATCACTTCCACTTCTCTACACGACCACACACACACAATGATGTTACTTTCATTCACATTTTAAGCAAGCTCTTAGTAAATATTTTAGTAGAGAAAATATAGTTAACAAAGCTTCCTCTAGGAGAAAGCAAAAACAAGCAAAAATAACAAAGAACAAAAAGAGAAATTGCTCTTACCTCGTCTTCATCCGGTGCACTTTGAGTTTGCTCCGAAGAATCACGCAACGCCTGCCACATTTTGTGAGCCGCTTGTCGTTTGGCAAGTTTCTTACTCTTGCCCTGGCCAACCTGGCGGTATTTTAAAATCGAGCAAACGATAGTAAATTGCCTCTCGTGAGGCAAACCCTCTTCTCCTTCCATAGAGTACTTTGGAGGAGGCCAGTGACGAGACATACACATCTCTTGCAAGGAACCGATCGGATTATTGATCACCTTTTCCTCCCCGTAATTTCCTTGCATCTCTTGCATGCTCTGAGAACTGCTGTAAAATTGTTGATTTTTAGTTAAAATAAATGAAGTAGTGAATAGAAATGAAGTAGTGAAAAGAAATGAAGTAATGAAAATAAATAAAATAGTGAAAATGAATGAAATAATAAAATAACTAAGTGAATGTAATTTTAGTGAAATGTCTAAATATGTGATTAATATATTAATTGAAAAACTTTGTGCGATTATGAAAATATTAAAATATAAAAAACGTACTCGGGTATACTATTCGGAAGAGGAGCATCAGCAGATTCAGTGCTTACACCGATCAATTTATCCAGGACTGCTTTAGCAGCCGCGTGTTTTGCTTCTTTTTTGGACCTGCCGGTCCCCATTGCTGAAACGATTGGATCTGCTTCAATCGTAAAGTCCTTATGAGTTTTAGTTTCAAAATTAACAATATTTGTTACAATGATTCCAAACATTTCCATGAAAAAAGTATTTAAAGTACAACAAATTTGATTCATCAACAAGCATAGAATTCTTTTTGAATTAGAATGACAAGTGAATTTTCTGAAACAAAATTTCGTGAAAGGATCTGGAATCATGATTCTTAGTAACAAATATCAGAAGGGTTTTTAAATGATACGTTAATAGAAAAAGAATTTAATAACTATTTAATAACAATTTAATAACAACTTAGTAACAATTTAATAACTATTTGATATCAATTTAACAACTATTTATTTAATTAATATCAATTTGATAACTAATAGCTATTTCTAATAACTTTAAAAAAATACAAAAACTAGTTTAAAAATTTTTTAGGAATATTACGGTGGACCTAGTAAAAGTTTATCCCACCGTAAAATGACAAAATAATATTGTTCTATTTGAAAAGCAGAAAAGATTAAATACAAACCAACAACATCAGCAACAGTGACTCGATAGCGAAACGTGGGCTCGTGAATTGCGCCTTCAATTTGCACCAGCTCATATTTTGGAGTCGTACCTCTGCGAGACAATAATTCTTGAAGCACAGAAACAGGAGTCTTGCCAGGCAATGCTTTCATTTCTAATCTTGCCGCTTCATCTAATGGCAATGCTTCCGACATCAGAGCATGCATCGTTACTCGAGTTCTGCCCCGAGTTCGTCCAGGATTAGCGGAATGATTAGAAACTCCAATCATATTTTGCCCAACTTGTTGGGAATGTCGCATATCTTCCATTGTATTTTCCTATAAAAGCAAACAATAATTAATAAAGTAAATTGAAAATAATTTCCATTTAGTTTGTGTATTACTTTCGACTATATTTTGAGGTTATGTACAGCCATGCATACAAATTATATTTTTATGCATTATATTTTATTTTCCAAAATTATGTAAAATCAAAAGCGTTTATGTTTAAGACTGTCAACTACATTTCTTTTATTTATTTTTAATATGCAAGCAAGAATATAAAAATAGATTAATATTAATAAATTATTGCTCCTACCTCCATTGACTCCTTTGTTAATTCAGGACGTCAGTGAATGATCAGACTACCTCGAAAAGAACATTTAAATTAGAATTATAATATAAAAATCGAAATGTAAAACAAAAGCACAAGAATCATGTAACAAAACAACAATATAAAAGCACACGTTCGAAAAAGCACACGTTTTTGGAAAACCATAAAAACTTTTATTTGTAATTGTAATTTTCTTATTGACAATTTTTATATTCACGTACATATATTTACAATTTTTACGAGGTAATAACTTCAGTTTTAAAAATGTCTAAAAAATAATAAATATAGCTGTGGCTAAAATTAAAAATACCAGCCACAGACAAAGAAAATATTCATAAGCTTTTTTAAGACTTGTGAACTCTAGTCCATTTTTTGAACAAAATTGAATTGTAAACAATTGCAAAAAAGCGATTAAAAAATTAATAGTTACAGCACAAATGTAAGGTAGTGAATTAAAAAAAAAACCAATTTAAAAAGAATACTGATGCAAATAATTTCTAAGAGAACCGGCCGGCGGCCATATTTTGTTGGAAGAGCATTGATTAATTTGAGAATAAAATATATGTTCTAATGTTGAAATGTTTATAAAGATTGGATAAAGTGGAATAATAATTATGATCTGCTGACATGTTATTAAAGTTTAGAAAGACAAAACACTATAAAGATAATAGAAACGCCCCAACAGGCCGGTGTAGAACACATCGACCGCAGCAAGATGCAGAAAAAAAAGTCATCAACTTTTACTCACAATTTTGCGAACGACTTTCACAAATCAGCTGGCTCCAGTGGCAGGCCAATTCCTATGCGAAAAGCGAATCCCGCTTTTTGTGATTGATCCAAATCTCACAAAAAGCTTGATCCGTTTGACGACAGAAAAATGGTTCGTCAACGTTTACAGCGGCTTGGCGATATAATAATAATTGCGCAAACTGTTGCAAAAACGTGCTTCTTCTGCGCCTCTAAGTGGTTCATTTCCGGTACCGGTCGTCGAACGGAAGTAGATAAAAATTGGAATATTTAAAAGTAGTGATTACAATTTATCAGGAATGTATTTACTAATCTTATACAATGGGAAATTACGAAGAAATTTATTAATTTTCGTGACTATTGAAACAGAAACAGTTTGTTTTATGTCAAATGTTTATGAATTATGACCAGAATTATAGGTTGTAGTGTTCAAAACTTTCCCGCCGTTTGATATGTCAGTTGAAGGCTTGCCAACCGTTACTAAGCAACGGTTGGTATGATTGTTTAGTTGTGGAAGGGGAAAAGGAGCGGATATCTTCCAGTTTGTACGCCATTACGGTTCAGCGACGCTTAGTTTTTTAATATTTGTGACCAGATTAAAAGCACAATATTTTATAAAGTAAAAGTTTTTTCATCATTGGCTTTTCCAAATGAGTGATATAGAGGTAAGGGAAATAGAATCTAAAAACATGATACTTAATTTTCTGGAATTAGTGAACATGTAGTGAACGCAGTACATTATCGATCTGAACATTTCTCCTATAAAATTTTCACTTTTCAGTGCTTACAAATTAAATATAGTTTTATTGAATGTATAATTAGCAAATTTTAAAAATGTATAACAATTTTAATTCTTCCAGATTTTTTTAGTGCACCATACATGTATTAATCAATACAAATTTACGTGGCAAGGTTAAACACGTTTTCATGGCTTTTTTATCTTTATAACAAAAAAGTGTTTGGTACCATAAAAATCAATGCTTTCTGATAAAACTGTTATTTATATGTATTTCCTAAAGTATTAATTGCTTTTTATTCTTTTGTTTTTCACGGTTTTTTTTCGACGTTTTAGACTGCTTTTGTTTTTATTTTGAAAATTAGTCGATATAATTTTGCTTTTCATGGAAAGACAATTTATTCACTTATGTTTTATTATTTCGATCATTAAATGTTTTTGTGAAGGGAATTAAATCTTTAAATTATCTTGTGTTTTATCGACTAAATAAAAACAGTTTCTATAGCAACTTATCTAAACAGGGGTGAAATCCGTGACTAAAATTTCACAATACTCTAATCTGTTTAAGAAACAATGATTTCCATTGTTCTTAATATGTAGATTGTTCTAAATAGTTTATTTTTCGTGTTTTATTGAGGTGTAATTGTTACAAAAATTCTAACCTCTACTGGACGATTTTAATATCTACGAATGAATAAATAGAAAAAGACCATTTCTAATTCTAAATTTGTGTTTAAATTTTTATAATAGCAAACAAAAGTATATACTATATTATTAACTAATAAATTGTAGTATTATTTGATTCCAAAGTTACAAACTCTTTACTAATTATTAACTAATATTTAAATATAACAAATTTTAAATAGTAATTTGTGAATTATAAACAATAATTTGTAAATTGTAAAAGATAACTAATAGCTAATAATTATTCATTATTTATGCAAAATTAGTTTGAATGCATTAAAAAAAAGGATTATATAATTAAATAATTCCAAGGGTTACTCGTAGAATGCTTCCCTGAAAAATCCGCATCCGTTCAAAATAAATAACGTCAGTATTTCTGTGTTTTTTTAAAAATATTTTGGATCCTTTTAAGACATATATTGCAGGATTCTACAAAGAAGAAAAATGTTCCAAAAATAGGAACTATTCTACAGATAAAGTGAAGAAACTTTAGCCGGTGAATTTCAAGAATAATGCTGATATATTTCATAAAAAGAAAATATTTCTTAAATCTACTCTATGATTCTATCTTTTAAGTATTACAAAAATGACAGTACGTAGTTTAGAAAAATATATGGGATTTGAGGTTAAAACAATCTACGATATTTATAGTTTAAAGCAATCTTTTATGTTTATAGTTTAAAGCAATCTTTTATGTTTATAGTTTAAAGCAATCTTTTATATTTATAGTTTAAAACAATCTTTTATATTTATAGTTTAAAACAATCTAAGATGTTTATAGTTTAAAAGAATTTAAGATATTTGTAATTAACAATAATTTCATATACTTTTAGACATTTTTTATTTAAAAATATTAATTTTATTCAATTTTGTAATCCTTTTTTTGTAAAGGTTGTTGAAACATTAAACATTTTTACTGAAATTAATTCTATTAAATCAATAATAAATTTGTAACTCTATAAAATTTTTTTAAACGCAGGTAAGAATAGAATTTTATTTTAGAAGTGTACTTTTAATATAATTGTAGTTACTGATGTTAATCACGATTAATGCAAAATTCAATTAATAGTTTCAATAGATTCAAAATGTATTTTCGAAACTTCATTTCAATTACAATTTACCACAATTGTTTATCAAATTTGTTTGCGAATAAATTTAAGCAAAATTACAAACATCTCAGTTTTAGTTTTTTCCAATTTTAATATAAATTTTATTTTTTACACAAATTTGAATCCTAATTTCAATTATCACAACTTAAGTTTATTCTAATTTAAATTTACTTTGGGATAAAAAATTATTTAAAATAAGTAAAAATCTTTAACATGGTTAAAAATAAATAAATAAAAATAAAATTGAGTTAAATACAGATTAATAATAGATTGTGATTGATAAATAACAGAGAAGCGGAAGCCGCAGTGCGAGTCCAAGGAGGGCACGAACAGCAGAGGGCATCAGGGACTCCCGTTCACGTTCCCGGTCTCGAAAATCCAGGGAGAGGAAGGAGCCTCACAGGCCAATCAAGGACTTCTCCAGGTCCCGCAGCCGATCAGCTTCCAGAGGACGTAAACCTTACCGAGGCAGCAAGTATGCAGCAGGTCACCGAAGTCGCAGCCGGAGCCGATCACCCTACAGGAACACTCGCTACTCACGCAGCAGGTCTCGATCTTACTCACGCTCGCGCTATTCACGCGACGAAGACAGAAATATTCATCGTTCACACTCTCGCAGTCCTATGTCATCTAGAAGACGCCACGTTGGAAACCGGGACAACCCCTGCCCATCCAGTTGCCTGGGAGTCTTTGGCCTGTCTATCTGCACCACCGAGGAACAGATCTACCACATCTTCTCCAAGTACGGCCCAGTGAAGCGTGTCATCGTCGTCATTGACGCCAAGGTAAAAAGATGTTGAGAGCTCTTTCAGTCCACTATTAATGCAGCTTCCCTTGGTTTATTTCTGCTTCTAGAAAAGTTTTTATTTCCTTTATTTTGGATTTAATTAAAAAATCTAAGGGTAAATAAATAGCCAGAGATTTAGAACGTTGGCATATGAAGATAACGCAAAATGTTAAAGGCCTCTGGCGACATTTTAAAAATTGTTATCTACGCAGGTGATTTATAGATATTTTTAAGCTGATAAGAAAAGTTAAAAGTGCTGAAGAAATTTGTAAGTTTTCTTATATTTTTTGGTGAGGCTGAACTTTCGTTTTCTATTAATTATTTCAGTATTGTCAAGAGAGTTAATATGATTTTTCCTGTATCGTTAGACAAGACGATCGAGAGGATTCAGCTTCGTGTATTTCGAATCTCCGGAAGATGCTAAAGTTGCAAAGGAACAGTGCACGGGAATGGAAATTGACGGACGTCGCATAAGAGTTGATTTCTCCATCACTCAAAGGGCTCACACTCCTACGCCAGGAATTTACATGGGAAAACCGACACATCTCAATGAAAGAGAGTTCTCTGGATCTAGACGTAGAGAGTAAGTTTTTAATCGTATTGTTTCTTTTCCAAAATTATGTTAAAATGAATCTTTTAAATGCAAAACTACCATTTTTGTGAATTTATCATTGTTGTCAACTATTTGTCATTTTTGTCAACTATTTGTCATTTTTGTGAACTATTTATCATTTTTGTGAACTAATTTGCTTCATTGTTTCAGAAACAATTACAGAGGAGGAAACTATCGACGCTCTCCAAGTCCTTATTATCGTCGACGCTCCCGATACGACAGATCAAGGACTCCTTCTTATTCACCACGTAAGTCCGAACGTTCTACATTCAAATCTTATTATTATAGTGCAGGCAGTAGGCAAAAATATGAGACGATGTAAGCAAACTCTTATTTAAAAAACAACCACAACAATGTGTAGAGAAAGGAAACATTAAAGAAACTTTTAGTTCAAAAACTAAATACAATTACAATTACTAATTACTAATTTCAATTAATACAATTATTTGCATTTAGCAAAGTTATAAATAATTATTAAAGTTGTTTGCAGCTAGATACACAGAAAAGTGTTAAATTTACTCACAAAAGTGTTAAATTTACTCACAAAAGTGTTAAATTTACTCACAGAAGTGTTAAATTTATTCACAGAAGTGTTAAATTTATCCACAGAAGTGTTAAATTTACTCATGGAAAAGTGTTAAGTTGACTTAAAAAAGAACTATTAATTTAAAAATTCTTACATCATTTCTATTATCTATGTAGTTACAGAATTCGACTAGGAAAATTAAACTAATTTAAATCAGAGAAATTTTCAGCGCTAAGAAAGTATTTGTGAACTTTTTTGTTGCAAGAGATCTTATGTAATTCGGAAAGAATTGGACTTGAAAAATTCTAGATGTCATTGGTAATAAAAATTCGACACAAAATTTTGTAAACCAAATTATATTGTAGCTTAAGGTAGATTATGTATTTATGTATATATATTTATAGTAGATTTTAGTATTCAAGTTTACAAAAATATTTCCAAATTATTCAATTCGCTCAAGGTACCCAGGTTTTTATTTACTTTTTTTTAATTGATATTTACATTTTTAGTCGCTCTGTATTTTTTGGCTCTTTTAGTAAACATTTATTTTTTGATTATTCATTTCCTTAGATTTATTAGTTCAATCAGTATTTGATAACATTTTCAGTCATTAAATATTGAGCTTTTTTTTTAATTTATTTTTCAGCAATTATTTGTATTTTGTAGTATACTTACATTTGATATTTTAATATTTATGGTCATATTTACTTTTTTAGCCAGTAGACAAAACAAATTATAAATAAGTAGCAACATTTCTTATTTAAATGAATGTAAATTTACTTTATTAATTTCTTTTTGTTTTCTTTGATGATTAAATATTTAGTTTTTCTTTGGTCATTAAATATTTATTTTTTCTTTGGTCATTAGATATTTATTTTTTCTTTGGTCATTAAATATTTATTTTTTCTTTGGTCATTAGATATTTATTTTGTCTTTTGTCATTAAATATTTATTTTTTCTTTGGTCATTAGATATTTATTTTTTCTTTGGTCATTAAATATTTTTTTTTTCTTTGGTCATTAGATATTTATTTTGTCTTTTGTCATTAAATATTTATTTTTTCTTTGGTCATTAAATATTTATTTTTTCTTTGGTTATTAAATATTTGGTTTTTCTTTGGTAAAATATTCTTCTTTGGTTATTAAATATTGAGTTTTTGTAATCAGTGCATATTGAAAAAAAGAAAGCGTATTATATTTTTGGAAACTGTCTGCATTGAGTGAATCGTTGAAAAAGTAATCGTCTAATGTGTGAGTAACGAGAGTGGAAGACAGGAGCATCAAGATATGCGGTAGTTACTAAGTGTACCCCATAACATGGGTCAAACAATCATAGTTTTTGTTGCTTAATGAATTTCAGGTCGGTATTAAGTGACACGAGTGTGGTACGAGAAGCCAGATGTTGTGGGAGCCATTTGTGTGACTTGACCCTAAGATCCCCTTTTCTTCTAACTGTATTAAGGGTCAAACGTTTAAACTACATTCAAATTGTCGCTATTCTCACCTTACCTAATTGTGCATGGTGAATTTTTGTTTGTTCTTTAATTATAAACTACTTTTTTAAACATAAAAGTAAACTGATAAAACTAAATGTCTAGACAATGGGAACAAAAACACCTTTTTGCACTAAATAGGAAGGTCAGAATGGATATTAAAGCCCTATATTCATTCAGAAAATTTTGCGAGTTTGAAAATAGGGCTTGTGATACTGTAATCGTAAAAGAAAAAAAAGAATGATAAATGTAAAGGTTGGAATGCAATTGATTGCTTTTTTGTCTTCTCTTGCTTCCTACGATAGTTTACTTCAATTTGTATTCCAGCCAGTTAAGTAAGGTACCGTTTTTTTGTAAATGATAGTCTAAAAAGAAAATCTTAGGGTACCTCAAGTAAAAAATAAATTATTTAAAGCGATAAATAAACAAAAATGAATACGCAGAAATAGATGTACGTTCTCTAACATGTTTGTTTGTGTTTATAAGGTTTTGAATCAAGAGGTATTGGATGATAGAGGGAAGTTTGAAGTTTCACTCTGAAAATATGAAAATTTTGCAAAGAAAAAATCGAAGACAAGATTTCTCAAGATGTTTCTCTTGCTCGAATTTCAAGATCCGAAGGTTTTTCGCGCTTGTGACAAAGAATATGATCCGAATCCCATTCATTTGCGGCTGAAAAGTCTCAAGCCTTGAAGAACTACAAGTGCAATATTGAAGAGAATTTAAGAATCGTTGGGCGTCGAGCCCCTGACCCGGACAAATCAGTGGTTAGGGGTGAAACAGACCGAACAGTAATGAATGTAGTCAAGAAGCATCGAAATTTTTTAATTTATTTTTTTTCAAATTTTTTTGTATGGATATATAAACAGGGGTGAGTTGCAAAGGTGCTCGAAAATTTTTAATGATCATATTCTTTCTCCGATAATTTTTTATAGATAAATGGTGCATCTAATAGCTTTCTGCTATTATTAATAAATAATATTCCTTGGTTTCTTCCTCACCTAATCCCTCCACCATCCTACCTCCATCTCGTTTAAGGTCGTAATTATAGAAACTTCTTATCTGCGTACGAACATACCTCTGTTTTTACAATTTCTCCAATAAATGCTGATTTGGTTATACTCAAAGAAAAAGTATTGTTTATTTAATTCCAATAACGTTAATAGATTATATTACATATATTACAGCAATGATGGTAATTTTTATTGTTTTTTTTTTTGCTAATTACAAGACGAAATTAAATTAAAAAGGTAAGTTTAACAATTTTATGTAATTATGTTTTTAAAAATTATTTTCTCTAAATTGAAATTGAGTTAAATATTAACATAAAGCTTTCTTTTATAATTTAATTACTTTTAAAAATTAAATTATCTATAATATATTACTCGTCTATAATACATTATTGCCTGTAATTATAAAGTTATTTAAAATATTCAGTTAATAAGAGTAGAATTAAAATAAATATAAAGTTATAAACAGTTATTTAATATAAACTTAATTAGATAATTGCTTTTTCTTTTAAATAAGATTTGATCCTCGTAATTTGTTATTGATATAATTTATAATAATAATAAATAAGGTCAATCATAAATAATACTTTTATATATTAATAAATAAAGTATCAAAATTGTAGAATTATTTTTTTGAAAAAACCGCCATTTAAGCGACATCTCGTGGCATCTGTTAGGTTAGGTTTAATGCGAGCTGTCAAAAAACAAATGTCAAAATTATTTTGTTGATTGTTATTTATTAAAGAAAATACCACGAAAATACGTACAATCTTGCATATTTAATTCATAATTTTTATGAAAAAAAATGTTATCGTCTATTGTAAAAGAACATCAAAGCAAACAAGCAGCTAGAAAAGAAAGACAAGGTAATTATACAAACTTGTATAGGTTAAGTTTTTAGACCAAACTATACATTTAATTTTATTATTGTTTTTATTAGAACAAAAACGAAAAGAAGCTGTTCAAGCTGCAAATAATTTAACGCAGGCTTTGGTGGATCATTTAAATGTTGGGTTAGTATTTTTATTTTGTCTTCATTTTTAAAATTATGAGTGTTTTCATTTAATGAACAATTTCAATTTTCATTCTCTTAAACAATCGTAATGGACAATTAATAAACGTAATTTACATTTCGGATATTTGAAATATTTTAGACATTTCAATTTTAAAGAATTGAAAGCAGAAAAGGAGTTCGTAAAGTTTTGATAAAAATTGTGATTGTTTACAAGAATCAAATTTTAGAATTTCTAAAAGTTTGTAAATTATGCGAAATGAATTTGGATATTGTAGGGTTGCTCAAGCGTATTTAAATCAAAAGAAGCTAGATGCTGAAGCGAAACAGCTTCAAACTAGTGCTACAAATTTCGCTAAACAAACACAATCTTGGTTGAATCTGGTTGAGTCTTTTTCGAGTGCTTTAAAAGAAATTGGAGATGTTGAAAATTGGGCAAGAAGTATTGAAGGAGATATGAGAACAGTCGCAACTGCTTTAGAATATTCGTATAAAGGTAAGAACAATAAGTATTTTTTGTAATCTAAGAAGATATTTGTATAAATATATATTTATATATACATGTGATTTACTTTGGTTTATAGTTAAAGTAATAACCTTCTTTTATAATTACAAATACATTTTACAAAAAGGACTTCATAAAAATGCAATATCAAAATACGAAAACATTATTTTAATTATTTATGTTACATTATCAATTAACAAAGTGTTTTACCAATTAACTAAGCATTTATGAAATAATTGCCACGATTAATATAATATAACAATATTAATGCCATTATAAGACCAATACAATTGTAAAATTAACACAAAATTGACTGAATAATTAATACGAAAGATACATTTTTTTCAGCCACTCAAGAAACACCAGGAACCAGCACTTGAAAAATATTGATTACTACATCTCCAAAAAAGCATTATCAAACTCTGTGATAATTTACGTTATAACGATGAAATTAGAAAAAAAAATCGATGCATTCAATTTTTTTAGAGAGCAAAGAACTAGATTAATTTAACTATTTAGAATCATGTATTTTATAACATTGTTTTTTCGTTATATAAAAAGTATATTTGTTACCATTTTTTATTTAAGAAAATGTCAGAAGCATTATTTAAGTAAATTAAATTGAGTTTCAATAAATTTAACTGAGTTAAAATAAATTAAATTAAAGCAAAAAATAAATATATCAAATTAAATTTTCAAATGTATAAATAGGAGTTTTTAAATAAATATGGCTTTTTCAAAAATTCAACTTCAGTATGTTGGTAGATTTACAAATTAACGAATTTAATTACTCAATATTTAAATATAATTCTAAATTACATTTCTTAATGTCTATTTTTGTTTTAAATTCAATTATTTTTAAATTCAAATAAATATGTATTCATTGTATTCATTCTTAAATCTATTATTAATTCCATTCATTATTAATTCTATTGATATTATCTTGTTATTTATTTTAAAATCGACTTACTTTAAAATAATCTATTGAAGTACCTTTTAAAATTCACAAACCGCACACATGTCCATTGATAATCCTCTGCAATGGTTTTGTTCAAACGATCGTTAAGTCTTTTACTTTGAAAGTCACCTCGTCTCGTTTCGCTTTTTAAATGACTTTGATACAAAGTCTCAACTTGCTAACAAAACCTATCATAAAAGTGCTCCCATCTTTTATATTTTCACACAGATCTGTTCTCATGAATGTGACGGAAGGGATAACTGTCAAACAAAGTTGGCCATTAAAAACTCCAACTGCTACAAAGTAGTTGTATTTCTCTTCTTTTGCATTCATATGCGTCTTAATTCTTCAGAATTTGTGAATGTAACTTTAAATACTCTAATAAAATATTACAAATTCGTCGCGCATGCGGGATCGTTTACGATTGGTATAAAGCCTTCATCGAGAAATCTTGACCTGTGTTTGATTTATAAGAGCATTATGTATTTTTTATGAGATACTTCTGTCCCATTCAAGTACACCTTTATATAAAAGATGCATCATTTTTATTTTTGTAATGCGAAATGGCTACGCTTAACAATATTAATGTTTGGAAAAAATAAAAGAATATTAAAAGTTAAATAAAAAAAGAAATTAAAAATTAATCCTAATTATTATAATTTATTTATTAATTTTCATCGAGTGTTTATTAATTTTCTGAACATAATTAGTGTATAATAGTTAATAATTATAATAATAATATTTTTTTAAAAAATACTGCCTTTGTTAACAAACTAATGTTGTAAAAAATAAATTATGTATTATCATTTGCATTCTAAAAACATGTTTCATTTATTAATTCTTAAATTGATATATTCAATATTTTAAATTTATAGCGACATTAATTTTAATTTTTAACAATTAAATACTTTTTATTATGGATTATAGAAAATAGATTAAAGCAAAAAATCAAAATTGGTTGTTTCAAATTATATCGTCTTACTATTAAAGATTTTTATTATTTAAAATTAGTTTTTGATTTTAATATCATTCTTATTTTATAATTCTTATAATTATGTTTTGATTTTGGTAAATTCTTAACTTTTTAAACGGTTATTTTTTAATATAAATAATTAATTTTGTATTAGTTAATATTTACAATACCTAGTTAATTTTTAAATATTTAATTTTGAAAGTAACTTATTTTTTGAATAAAATATTTTTTAAAATATAAGTACATTTTTATCAGTGCATCAATTTCTTATTGTTAAATTATTCCTTTACTTAATTTCATTTAATAATCATTTGTTATTTTATTTTATAATTGATTTTATAATTATTTTATCTTTTTATGAGTACATATTATATGAATTAATTTTAAAATAACATTTTCTATTGAAATACATTTAAAACCCTTTTTCTTATTTATGTTACTCATATTTAATGCTAAATCACTTGCATTTTGATTAGTTTTCTATTCTTTTTTATTTATTCAGTTTAAAGTTTTCATATTTGAAGCAAATTTGCTTATTTTTAAAATCCAGTTTTTATGAATGAATGCACCTGTTGTCGTAGTAAAAAGGGTTAAAAATTTCATTCAATAAACATACTACCAGCGCCCTCACCAGGCGATGACCTTAACAATTAATAGATATATCGATAAATTGAATATCAGCTATCTTCACATCATACAGGAGAATGCAGGCAAGAATGACGTATAAATGACAGTTTCAAGATTTTCTGTTTATTTATATTTAATAAAGTAGTTACTGTGTTTTGATAAAGAAAAACAATTAAAAAAAGTTCTGTAAAGTATACTATTCGAAGCAAGTCTTTTTAAAACAAATATTTAACAGTTTTGGATTGATACAACATTGATAACCTATTTTGAGGTTATGTACATGTTTACAATACGAATTTCTCAGACTTCTATACTTTAATATTTATTTATTATTTATTGCAATCAAAACTTTTTTAAATCTTTAAATAACTATCAAATTGTAAATTTAAGGGTGAAGTTCTTAAAATTAAACTATGGTTATATTAAAAAGTGGAAAAATGATATACTCTTATAGTTATGAAAATAAACTAGTTTAATTAACAAACCTATAACAAACTAAAGTTAAAATTTGCAAGCATTAATTATTACTTACTATATTGTTATTACTATAAAGTGTTTCTTTTTTACTTTTAAATTGTTCTCTACTTTATAAAAGAACATTTTTTCATTTGATCTATTGAAGAGAAATTTCCATTATAATAGAAATTTAAAAGTTTGCAGAAGCTTGACATTTTTTATTCTTATACATAATTCTTGAGAGATGGCTTATGTACATTGTTGCAGAAAAAACGGACTTAAATTGATGAGCAAGAAAGAGAAATCTTGAGCGAGTGCATGGGATATATGGGACGCATCCCTATGATGTTAAGTAGTTTTTTTCGAATTCTGGCTCAGGATCGTTAGCGGCTTTTTCTCAACTTATGCATGAGACGATATTGTAATAAGGTGTGGATTGTAAATGAAGCTTAATGACACTCAGACGAGCTTGCTAGCTCATTATGACAGATGAGGTGTCATGAAAAGGTGTGTCACTATTATTTTTGCGCAAAACGCAAGAAATTCTAATAATAGTTTTTAAAGTTACGGTCTCAGTCTGCTGAAATCTTTTTTGCCAAAAGAGTGACAGTCCATGATTACAATGAAAATTAATCTTCAACATTTTTGCAGGTAAAGCTATATTTAAAGACCATCCTTCTAATTCAATTTTAATTCAAAACTTAATGTTCACTTTTGTTTCTATTTAAAATTGAAGTTCCATTTTAAAAGATTGTCTTCTTTAAATTCATTATATTTAAAATTAAATTAAGTATTCTTAAAATTAAATAAAATTCCATTTTTTTGTATTAAATGTACATTATTATAAGCATTGATAGTAAAGGTAATTAATTAGGCAATTTCGTTTATAAATTAAAAAAGAACATTGCAAAAGTTGTACACGCAAGTCTGAAAATAGATAAGATTTTTTTTCTGAGTTCGCTTTGTTCAAGAAAACAATATTAATATTTGTCATCCAGTTTCATTAATTATATTATTTTTTTCAGATGCGAATATATACTTCTTTGTGGGTTTTATTTACATTAGAATTATATTCTGTAAGAAACAAATTACGCAGTTGAACGAATTCACAGAAAGAATCAAGTGACAAAAAAGAGACTCGAAAAATACATAACCAGTATTCTAGCATTTCTGGAATAATTCATTACCTCCAGGAGACTATGATGAAACTGAAATGTGTACGTTACACTTGTCATAAAAAGTCAGTTGCACCCTTTTCAACTGAGCTAGGGTTGAAATTAAATTTGAATATATACTTCGTCCATCATTTCTAAAATTATCTCTATACACTGCTGTGGATATATATCGCACGAGCGTGTGAAACTTGTTCTTCGAGTGGGGTACATTTTCCTGACCTTTTAACTTTGGGGGTTACTTAGATCGTCAACTCAAAAACTGGGGTCCTCGCAAAAAGATTCATGATTATTAAGTGCCAAGTGTCAAATTTGAATTGCCAAATTGATCAAGTTTTGTAAACCACTTATGATCTTCATTTTTCTTTACTCTTGATGTGAATAAACTGCGTCAAAAGCAGGAATATTAACATTTTTAATATTTAAAATTTTCGTTGTAATTTGATAAAATTTTTATAAAAGTGGGGTTTAGTGAAAATGTAATTATATGTATTATGTAATATTTGTAAAAAATAAAGTAAATACTAATTGAAAAGAAGATATTTATTTATATACTTAAGAAATTGTTGTTACCAATTTTTTCATCAAATAAATATAAATAACAATACGAGATTTTTGCACTTTTAAATTAATTTTGTTTTTCATCAGTTTTAAATAAAATCTGGAACTAAACTCTACACGTTTCATCTCATTTCTTTTCTGTACATAAATTAATATAAATCATTATTGTTAAATAAAGGTAAACTAAACAGCATTATAATATTATACTTTATAACTCGAATCACAAATACGTTGTAATTTTTTAATGAAGGAAATAAAACAGAGAAATATAATAAAAATATATAATCATAAACAATACGTTAAAGAAATTACCAGTCTTTTTTACAAATCAAAGGTTTTAAAACAAAGTTTTTCAAGTAAAAACACTTCCTTTTAGGTTGTAAAAGATTTAAATCTTCAAAGAAATGAAAGAAATTCGCAAATGTTTTCATAACCTCAAAATATGCACGCATACACAATTCAAAATGTTTTTCAAGGCGTTCAAGGCTTACAAAATAGAAAATACCTTTAAATTATATTTTCACAAATTCACAATTATTTTCACATATAGATAAGTGTCAAATCATTTATTTAAAAAGATATAAACGATGTGAATAAATACGAAAGCTGCTATCAATCTGTCAATCCGGTCAATCCTTATCTCTGTCAAATAAGCGATATTTATTCATTTTTCTGACGTCACTTCCGCTTCTTGTCACTGACAAGATCGCCTGCAGGTAGCGCTGCTTGTATGTTCTGTGGACAAAATTAAAATAAATTTATAAACTTTCCTCACTATATGGGGGAATTCCCAAAAAAAAAACAACAAGTGTATGTTTAAAATAGGGAAATACCCTTGAAATTGGGAAATCCCCTTTGAAATTAAAGGCTTAAAAGTAAATAGATAAGAAATATAAAATAATGATTAATTGTTACGTAAAAACATAAAATATGTTAGAAATAGTATAATAAATAGATTATAAAACAAACTAATAATACTTGTCTCTTGAAAAACATAAACAAACCGACCAAATGTACAGTAACTATTTTATTTATTTTTGTATACATTTTTTTTAGCTTTACAAGATATTTAATTATTATTAGAGAAATTATTATCAGTTAATAATTATTTTTCCATTAGAATTAAGTGAATTAATAATTTAAATAACCAAACTTAATAACAATGAAGTAGATAAGAAATAATAAAACAAAGAAGACAAAATAAATGAATTAATTTATTTTTCATGATTAAAAATTTACTGTTAATCTGATATCAACTAATTTGCTTTTTTATTAATTCGAAATTCCAGTAAAAAGTTGACTAGTAAAAATAAAATGATTAAATATTAGATTCCTGTGTTTGAATTTACTTTTATAGAACGTACGGATAATTTTATCGCACTTGAAAGTATTTAGGTTTAAGAATAAATTAAAATAGATTTAGAAATTTACGAAAACACAAGTATTTTTTTAACAATTTTTAAAAAATGGTAATACAATAAAAATTAATTAACAAATCAAAATAAATATAAATAATTAAAATTAAATAAGTAATAAATAAAAATAAATACCTAATTAAAATTAAATAAATAATAAATAAAAAAATAATTAAAATTAAATAAATAATATATAAAATAAATAATAAATATAGATAAATAAATAAAATTAAATAAATAATAAGTAAATTAAAACTCAGACAATAACAATCATTGATAACTAGATATATAATAAAATTACAATTTTAGAAATTATAAAAATGTCAAAAACGTCATATTAAGTAATAATTTCGAAAGTTAAGTACAATTTACACTGCAATCGTATATCAAAATAATCAATTTCTGTTTAATTTTCAATTGTGAAAAAACCTCAATTAAACTCAGCTTGATAAAAAAATCTCCGTTATTTTTAATCTCAAATTAAATGATCATTACCAAAAAAGTAAAAATCAAACATTTTCTATTGATTGCCTAGCTTCAACAGTATAAAAACTATGACAAAAACGAAAGAAAAGAACATAAATAATGTTACAATAAATTCTGTTTATTCTCAAAAGACGTTGTCACTCTTAAAAAAATCTGTGGTTATTTTCACCCCTCGATGATTTTTGAATCCGTTACACTTGTTATCGTAACTACAAAGAGCCACCTTGTCCCTTGATTGTCATGGGGTGTTTTTTGGGGGAGCCTCATAGGGGTGCTCGATTCTGAGCGAGTTTTCGTATCGCTTTGTTATGAAGTGTTGCCACTTGAGTATTACATTTGTATACGAATTGCCAATTATGATTCCAGATCAGAGGGAAGATGAATGGTACATTACTTGATCGTTTAGACCTGGCTACAATCAAACACTCGCATGTTAAATAACAAAAAAGAAAAGAAAAACTTAAAATTTGAAAGAGGGGTAGTTACTTTTAAAAACATACCGTGGTTTAAGAGATCCGTAAAAGAAAAGGAAAATCCATTTTTTGTATCAAAGATTAAAAGAGGTGTAAAGGAGGATTAAATGAGGCGTTAAAATTCGAATTTTATTCTATTTTTTCCTTAATTCAAAATTATGAAACTAAAGTATAAAAAAATACAAAGATTCAAAAGAATAAATTTTCATCTTCATACATTAGATAATGTATGAAGATGAAAATTTATTCTTTACCGCGGATGTGGGATTTTTAAATTGCTCTTTTCGCTGTTAAATAAAAAACAGTTAGTCTTTATTGACTAAATAAAAAACAAGATCAAATTCGGAGGGCTCCCACCGCGATACACATTAGCTTCGAAAATTCTTGCGAGTTTCGTTGGCCTTTTCATTGTGCATTCGTCGATTAGGAGCGCAGATAGAAGACCCGAAAAAACGAATAAAAGTTATCGCACTTTTCTCTTCCGATACATCCATTCTAGGCTCCCACAAATTTCGTGTTTGCCAAAACCTCAAGCAGGTGCGCCTCTTTAGAATTATTCGAATGTGACAAATATGCCAAACATCTATGCCCGACCGCAGAAAGAACAAACGCTACCAATGGCAAGGTTTGCATGTTTTAAAACTTTTTTTTATTTCTTTTTCCCAAAAAGATGCCTTTGTCTTCGGCCTCTTGAATTGTGAATCACTCCTCTTTTGCTTCGTCATCAAGACACATCCGCAAAAAGTTCTCCCTAAATATATTTTGCAGTTATTTAATATAGACAACATTAGTTCAAATGGATTTTTAAAAATATTTTTTGTGGAGGAAGAATAATCTATTTAAGATGAATTTAAAAAATATTGCTTTAAAAAAAATTTTGTTTGAAATGTTTCTTTGCAGAAAAGAAATTTTTATGATTTTTATAAAGAACTTTTTAAGATCTGGCAAGATTTTTAAAAAGTCTCTTTAAACAGCATTTCAAAGAATTACAATAGAATACAATAATAGAATTTAAATGAAGGTAAATTAATGTTTAAATAGCAGGAAATAATTTAAAAATGAATACTCTGAGTTTTGAGGGGCCGGTGTCTTGAAAACAGAAAAATCGTTTACTTCAAAGGTGATCACATTAAAAATCACTTAAAACGCGTTTGCGTAGCTAAAAAATGGAATTTATGTTGAAAAAATGGAATCTAATAGCATCCGAAAAGAAATATATATGAAAAAAGTGGAAAATTATGTTCATTTCATGAACATTTTGCTTCCTCATAGAGAAAAAAAAGTAACATTGACATCTTTTCCATACATTTTTGGTAATTAAGACTA
>WNHD01000214.1:0-113356 GCA_011057455.1 Ganaspis sp. Gsp50 | reverse complement strand
CGCATCAAATTCTCTGTCTTCTCTTTAACCGGCTGTCCTGTGCAATTGAGAAAAGTGGGGATAGGGACCTTTTCTCGTGCGGCGTCACATATAATAAAATTAAAAAATTAAAAAACAAAATTAGATTGTTATTAAAGTATTTAATTATTATTATTATAATTATTTTATTATTATCATTATTATTTTATTATTATCATAATAATCTTAATTATTATATTATATCCAAATAAATACTAATTTCATTTAAGTTCTAATCAATTTTAGTATCAATTTTAAAATAGAACAGTAAATTAAATATTAAAATGTATATATTTGTTAAAGAAAGAAATTCTGTAAACTGGTAATTACGATAAATAATAATCACGTTTCCTGTAAACAGTATCAACGATAACGTCCGGTTTTCTCAAGTTATTGCAATTAAAGCAATATCTATATTTTATTTTAATAACAAAATATTGCAATTTTCAAAGTATTGTTACGGCGCATTATTTTTTAATATATACGTATTAATGGATGTAGAAAAGTGTCAGATATATAAATATTAATAGGCTGTTTGTTAAAGAAGATTGTAATGTTAAGAAACTGAATTTTCAGAGAGTATTTGTTAGTCTCAATGAAATCAAATTGGAGAATTTAAATATTTATATCATCGCTATTGTACCCGCAATTATTCAAAAAATTCCCAACAATTATGCAAATGATGACATAGCTTCTGTTTTTCTTTTTTTTTTTTTAATAAATCCCTATTACATGTGCTGCTATTTTAGAATGCCGACAAAAATTCATTTTTCTATTTTTAAGGTCTACCAAATTTTTCAAAATTAATGTTTTCATTGTTTATTTTTTGCTTATTTGTTATTTTTCGTTCATTCTAGTTTCAGTTTTATTAATATTGTTTCTTTTTTCAAATTTTTGAAATATTCTATATTCAGTTCTTTTTTATTTATTTATTTATTTTAGAAATACATGATATTTTAGAAATACATTTTTTAATATTATTATTTTTTTTAGATTTATCTTTCGATTATTATTTTTAGATTTATCTTTTGATTATTATTTTTAGATTTATCTTTTCATTTCTATTCACATTTAGATACTCTTTTTATTATAATTTTTTGAATTTTGTTTTTTTTGAAATAATTATATTTTCAAACTTAAGTATATTTTGTATTTTATTTTTAGATTTGTTCTCTCTTCAAAATTACTAATTCGTTGTATATTTATTAAAAACCCTTTTTTGAAACAAAATAGAAAATAAATCTTTTATGTATCTTTTGCGTTTCAAATCAAGTTTAAATTTACGTTCAACTAAGCCTAAAATAAGTCTAAATTAAAATAAGTTTAAATTTAAATTAAGGTAAACTTTAAGTTAAAATTAGTTAATTAAATGAATTACAAAGTAGAGAATGAAAGTTTTCTAATCTGTAATTATGTGCACCTCAAAAACGGATTTTATTTGTCGATAAAGAAAATACGTTTTTGAAATTGAAACGAATTGATCGTAATTATTGACAATTTAATATTTTGACAAATGTTGATTATTTGATTTTCAATATTTTAATGAATTTGGAATACGGACCTAACGAAAACATCAAGTATTCACATGCCAAAACTTTAGATTTAGCTACATAATGTTTGCCAAATATTAGCATAATCAAACAGCTCTTAGTACAAAAAGTAAAAGGAAATATTTTAGTATAGATATTGAACAAAATGCTCAATGATCCGCACATAATTTTACAAGCAATAAATTTTTAATACTCCCACTTTAGTGAATTTTTAGCCACCGCTGATTAAAATCCTCGCCTCTTTAAAAGTTGCTTTCAATAATTCCTTAAAACGTGTAAACATTTTTCTGGTACCTTTAATAAATCTAATTATTTATGTATAATTTTTATTAGAAGGCGTAATATTTTTAATATAATGAAAATAATGTTTTTGACACAATGAAAATGTTTTTGAAATAATGAAAATGTTTTTGAAACAATGAAAATGTTTTTGACATAATGAAAATGTTTTTGACATAATGAAAATGTTTTTGAAATAATGAAAACGTTTTTGACATAATGAAAATCAAGTTAATATTATGTAGATTGTTGAATAGTGAAAATAATTGTTGAATATAGTGAAAATAATTGTTTAAAATAGTGAAAATAATTGTTCAGCATTGTGAAAATAATTGTTCAGCATTGTGAAAATAGTTTTTAATACATTCTTTCTTACAAAAATAATAAAAATAATGTAGATACAAATATTTTTTTAATACAATAAAAACAGTATTTTAATACAATTTAAAGCAATTTTTAATACAAAATGTTAATTACTTACGTTAATGAAATTGTATTCATAAGAAATAAAAGAACATTTAAGGTACCAGGAAATTGTAATTACAATTAACTATAGCTTTAAACTTTTTATACAGTTTTATCTCCTGACTTTTATCCACAATGAAAATTCCATTGAGCAATATTTTATAATTTTTAATAATATAAGTTTATTATAAGTCTGAGATTTGTGAATAGTCGCTTACATTATATAAACAGCAATTTGTTTTTCTCTCAATCCTTTAAGGATTGAATTTAAATTAAGTAATTATAAGACGAATATTACTGTTTACAAAACAGTAATGACTGTTGTAGTTGTAAAATAATCATCTTCAATAAAATATATACGCACAAATTAATTCTTTTTCAATGCGCAAAAATCAACTTTTTTTTATAAATAACTTTATATATTATATTGTATTTATAAACAACTAGTCTACAATAAATACTTAGCTCGCTAAAAATTTGTACAAAATAATATCACTATTCAAATGTGTTACGAAAAATTAATTTTAATTTAATTAGCGAATTTTTAAAATTAATTTTTGTGTTTTGTATGGAATATAATCGCTAGTGATATATACATCGTGGATTATTTTAATTAGAAATAAAATTAATAATAAAGGCTTTAAATGACTTTTTCAAATGAGACGGTTTTCTATCTTCTTGAAGCAAATTTATAAAATAGACGCAAATTTCAATATAACAGTTGACAGTTGTAGACTTCTTATTGTTCCAAGAGTATTGTTAATTCTCTCTGCAAGTAACTCTCGAATTGGTGGTAAAATTTCGGGTTTTAGAAGTACAATTGCTTCAGGAAAAATACGTTCGATGACCTGTAAATTTTTTTCAATTAAATAAATTAATCGAACGAAATTTTAAAAACCATTTTTATAGTTATAATTAATTCTTATTTATTCTTAATTATTATTAATAAAAATAATTAATTCTTTTAATTTATATATAAAAATTGTGTCAGCCTACCTGGTTCATAATTACACTGACGCTTTCTTTGCCATATAATTGATTAAGATCAGATTTTATCGATTCTATGGAAAAATCTATGTCAAATTCTTTCAAGCTTAAAGGTATTCCTAAACCAATGAAAATTTTTGCAGAAACTTCAAAATTGTTAAGTTCAAAATTCATGGGTCCTGATCCTCTTATGATGTACTTGTGTCCTATGATTCCAGATATGTTGTAAAATGCATCAATCAAAACTTTTGGTATCGACAATTTTACTATTATTTTCTGTCCAGCATCAAACATACAAGCTTTATCAATTTTAAACGTCGACAGTTTCCTCAGTGTCACATTTTTCAGATCCAAAAAATCCAAACTTCAAAATTAAATTTTAATTAATTAAATTACTATTTACTATTATCATTTATTGTCATTATTGTTATTATTGTTATTATTGTTATTATTGTTATTATTATTATTACTACTATTATTATTATAACTTTTTTATTATTATTATTATATTATTAATATTATTTTTAGATACAATTTACAATAGGTAATATTTTTTTAATATACTTTATTTCTAATTGGATTAATAATTTTGTCTTATAATTTTCAACTTACTTGCCGAATTCCGGATGTTTTGTTTCGAAATGAACTGAATTTATTTTCAAGGGTTCCAGCGGAGGAAGTTGAATTTCTGGCATTCCAACTGTCATCAATTTTGATTGGTATTTCCCCAAAACGAATTTTAATATATTCGAGGTAAAACTGTATTCATTTTCACATTCTAGAATAAATAGTTTATTATTATTCGACAATTTATGTTACTGTTACCATTATTCATTTAAATAATGGCAATAATAATTAAATAATAAATGATATAACTAAATAAATAATGTAACTAATTAATAAATAATATAACTAAATAATAAATAATATAACTAATTAATAAATAATATAACTAAATAATAAATAATATAACTAAATAATATAACTAAATAATAAATAATAAATAATAAATAATTTTAAATCGCTTTATAGATTTATTAAATAAAATATTATAAATAGCTGCAGTTTGTAATTTGCTTAAATAGTTGTTTATTAAATGAAATATATTAAATAATAACAGTTTACAATTTGTTCAAATAGTTTTAAAATTTATTGACTTTATGCATTATTTTCTAATTTTATTTCATTATTTTGCGCTATTTTTTATTTATAATTTATTTTAACGTTTACATGTCAGTTTATATATTTGTTTATTATATTTATTATTATATTATTCTTTATTATTATATTATATATTATTATATTTTATTTTATTGTTTATTATATTGTTTATATTGAGAATTTGAAAATTGGAAAACCGATAAACTTACGAAATCCAGTTGCACTTGTAACCATTAAAATTCCGGAATTAAAAAAGGGTAAATAAAAATTTAAAATCCCGAAAAAAATTATTAGCGCCGGGTTTGAATTTAAAAACCACATTATTGGTTTAATGTAAAATTTTAATGTAATTAAAGAAAAGTAATTTTCTAATTGATAAAAATCAGTTTGACAGTCAAACCAAGAATTAATGGACTTCCAGAAACTCTTTTCCTTATATATTCTTGGCTGAGTATAATTTTTAATAATCATTTTTATCACTTTATTAAATTCTAAAAAGTCACGAATAATTAATTTTAAGTCTTGTTATATAGTCATTGTTGTTAATAAGTTTGATAATGATTGATTATATATTGAACGCGTTTGACTTTTTAATAAAAGAATAAATCTCTTTTACGAGAACAATTAATTTACTGTTTAATATCATAATTTTTTTTAAAATTGAGTATGATTTTAACATTTGCACCTACTTGTGCAACAAGTAACACATGTTTCCTTTTTTTTCCCCCAATCATTCAATTCGAATGTTAATTGGCTTTTATTAATGGGTACAAAAGTTGTTGATTAAATTTTGCGTCAAATTGAATGATAATTTGAAAATTATTCGGAATAAATAAAAGATAATATATATTTTGTATAGATATGTTTAACCAAAATTTGAATTTATAAAATACAACTATAGGAAACACGAATGGCAGTTCTTTGAACCTGTTTTATCAATCTTTTGTTCAAATTTGCATTTCTTATTTTTAAAATATTTAAATAAATTCTGCTCCTAGTTTTCAAATAATAATCGAATTATGCTTGCCAACATTCTAAAAATGAATTCTAGGGAATTTTAGGGAAATTCGCGGCTTCTTCAGGGATGGGAATTATGATTTTGGACAAGTTTTACTAAAAATTTAGTCTACCTATTGCTGGTTTTCGCGCATGCGCAGTACTGAGCGACTTCCACGCGAATTTAAAGCATCAAGGAATTATTTTTATTTTATATTTAAAAATGGACATTCCGTATAACCATGTGATTCCTAATAGAAATGCTGAAGAATATAGAAATTTAAGTGATTCAGACAGACCGCATGTACCTGATAAACATTTACAAGTGATAAAGGTTTTTAAAGGTGCTTACTTTATTTCTAGGTTAAGTTTTTCAACCGGTTTTTCAAAAGTTTATATTTTATGTATAAATAAATCCCTAATGACATAAAGTGTAAATTATACATTTATTGTTACAATATTATTTGTATTTTTGTGTATTTTTTTTGTATTTTTTTGTGTATTTTGCCTTTGTATTTTGTAAATTGACGTCCTTGTTAAATACAGTTTTTTCTCAAATTCTTAACCTCGTGAATCATAATAAATAATTTAAGAGCTCTCAATTCTAAATTTAAAAACTAATATATAATCTTTTGAATGATGTTGATAGAATAATGATCATAAACTCTTGTTCAAGCAATACAAAATTATTATCGTATGTTATTAATAATTGAGTGATTTTTATACCATGTTTTAATTATTAATTTTTTACGTCGAATTTTTTAATGATTGTGTTCAAAGAATGTTCAGATGATTTTATACAGATTGTTTTTCAATTATTTTCAGATGAAAGCTTCTTTGTTGGCGCTAGCAATATGACAGACCGTAATTGGAACGGTACTCTTTGGTACTTTAATAGAATAGAAAATTTCGATAAGGAAAATGCGCATGGGGCCATGAGAACTGAAAGTGGAATTTCGGATGCAGTTTATTTAGGACAACATGATAAATGCGTTGTTGGGGAAGACAGTGGAACAATTCAAATTGTTCAGTTACTTGATGCAAAAGAAGAATGTAGCATTAGAGGATTCAATTCCTTATATTATGCTTGTCAACACGACGATAGTGTAATGTCGTTGTCAGCATTTGAAAATAACACCAAATTTGTTTCTGGAGGAATGGATTGTCAGTAAGTACTGTTGAAAGAAATTCTTAGTCTTTAGACTCTAGTCCTTAGAATTCTTTCCAATATCTTGAAATTACGCATTTAAATTTTAATTCTTTGCTTTTTTGAACAAGTTTAGATGCAGAAATTCGTAAAAGATTATTAAGGTTATTTTAGTTGTTTTAATTCTTTTAATTTTATCGTCTTTTTTTACAAATTTTTATTTTTATTTTCAGCATTAAAGTGTGGGATGTATCGGAAACAATGCAATCTGCACATACATATAATTCTGCTCATTGTGATACAATTAGTTGCGTTAATGTTCAGCCTAAAAGTGATTCTATTTTCGCATCTGTTTCGCTTGATTCTGAAGCTCTTACTTGGGATATTAGGAAGTCCAAACCAGCCCAGGGTATTGAAATATTTTTAAGATTATACAAAATATGTTTTAAGATTATACAAGTATTTTTTAAAATTATACAAAATATTTTTTAAGATTATACAAAATATTTTTTAATATTATACAAAATATTTTTTAAAATTATACAAAATATTTTTTACATAAATTTTAAAATAAAAAATCATGTTTAAAGAACAATAAATAGCAGAAAAGAGAACGTACTCTTTTTATATAGAATTAGTTTAAATTAAACTATAAAAATAGAAAACTAGAACTATAAGAATAGAAAAATATTTTTCCAGTATTTTATTTTTATTAAATCAGATTTACGTATGTTTATAATTAAACTCTCAATTACGAAGGCATATTCAGGAAAGAAAATTGTGGCCTGACTGCGATCGCTTGGAAACCAAATGATGAAAACATTGTAGCAATTGGTGCAGAAGATGGAAGTGTTTCCGTCATTGATATTCGAAAACCAAATTCTGAACCGATTCAGAAAATAATTTTTGACAGAGGAGTCTACAAACTCGAGTTCAACCCGTTAATGTAAGTATCATTATTTTTATTTTAGTTTTTCGTTTTAGTTCTTTTTTTCAAATATTAAATATCAAAGTTAAAATATTGATTGACTGTATTAAATAACTAAATTTAAACAAATAATAAAATATATATAATTATAAAATATAATATAATATAATCTTTTCAATGATGTTAATAGAATGATTTTTATTTTTTATTCTTTTATTTTTAATTTCTTCTTTTCATCACTGAATTTCTCTTTCAGTCCAAATCAACTAGCTGGATGTTGTGATGGAAATATTCTTCAAGTTCTTGACGTAGATAATAATCTCTCGAAAATTTACGAAGATTCAAGACATCAAGACTTTGTCAGAGGTTTAGCCTGGTATGAAAATAAACTTTTGACTTGTTCCTGGGATAATACCGTACTTTTCCATTCTTTAGTGGAATTATAAACAAAAAACTCTAAAATAGGTATGAACTTTTTTTTGCATTTTCAACGAAATTTCGCTCGCAATTTAAAAATCTATCTCGATAATCACAAAAGTCACATTTGTGACTGCGTCTATTTGATATTAAATTTTTAAATACGCTAATGATAATTAATAGCAATAATTAATAATAGTTGATAATAAATTAGAAGCAAGAAAACACTTTTTTCACAAATATATTTATAAAAGTAACTGCTGATGCATTTTTATTTTTACATATAAAAATAGAAATTGTACAAAAAAATGTATCATAATAAATTATTGTCTAAGCATGAAACGAGATTTTTGTCCTAAACAATATTTTTTAAAAATTATGAAGATTCAATCTCACGTGGTCGTTGGAAAGCTGCGACTAGTGCATTAAGTTGAACAGCTTCACTAGTCCCTTGTATCAATCTTTTTTCAATCTCTGCCATTTTTATTACGAGATCGATTAGTATTGGTTCTGGAAATTCAACTGCAAAGGAAAATAATTTAATTTAACGACAAATCCTAGTTTCATTAACATTAATATAAAGTAAACTAAACTGGAAAAATTTACTATGCGTGCATTAAACTAAACTATTTGCAACAAATTAATTTACAACAAACTAACTTACAACAAACTAACTTACAACAAACTAACTTACAATAAACTAATTTACAACAAACTAATTTACAAGAAACTAATTTATAACACACTAATTTACAACAAATTAAACTCTTCACGATAAACTTATTTACAGTAAAATAAAATATACTAACTTTTATTCACAAATACATGAAGTTCTGTAAGAATATCTTGAAGAGCGAGACCTTTCCTTGTTTTAAGATCTTGAATTTCTGAGAAAGAGTTAAGGAAATTGACGATATAATTTATTACAATTACGAATTTATAAAAATAAGGGATCCGTCCCGTGAATCTGTGAATAAAATAATAAAAATAAAAATACAGGTAAATAATGAAAGTTATAAATGTTTAAAATTTGTTAAAAAGGATACTGCAGTAAGCAAGTTGGTAAGTTTCATTGAGCAACCAAGCCAAAATGTTTTTTATATCGACTGGCAAAGGATGTCCAACACAAGTGTAGACGTTTTCTTCTGTAACTGATCCAAATGCAAGCCAAGTACTTTGAAGTACATTAATGACTTTTCTCATATCACCGCCACTTAATGTCATTAATGCGTTTTTTCCATCTTCGCTTACCTTCAAGCTACAATTTAAAAAAATATTAGATTCAATTCTAGATTACCAGTCTAATTGTAAAAAAAATTGCAAAAGTCTCCAATTGACCGACGAATATAGCGATCTTAGTGCAAAAGTCTCAAATTGTATTTTTATACTATTTAGTTTATTTATCAAATAAACTTACTTTTCTTGTTCTACAACGTATTCCAATCTCGGTAAAATTTGCTCTGCTGCTAATGGACCAAATCGAAACTTTGTACAACGAGACTGAAGCGCAGGAATGATTTTACTAAGATAATTGCAAATAATGCAGAAGCGTACATTTTCTGTATATTTTTCTATTACTGAAAAAGAAATAGTAAAATATTAACTGGTCATTAATTTTCAAAATTTCCCCAATTTGCTAATTCTTGAATTAAAAATAAAGCACGTACTTCTTCTTAGAGCATTTTGGGCATCATTAGTCATAGCATCAGCTTCATCCAAAATAATTAGTTTATATCCTGATCGGTAAATAGTTCCAGTACTTGCAAAACTCAAAATTTGCCCCCTTACGATACCAATACCTCTGTCGTCAGATGCATTCAATTCAAGAACCTAAAATTAAACAATTACACTGAAATTAATCAGAAAAATCACTTCTTTGTTGAACAATATTAAATATTGGATAACAATAAATATTGAATAATAATAAATATTGCATAATAAATATTGAATAAAAATACTTTACCATTGAATTAAATTGAGCGGGTGTGTATAATTTTCGAGCACAAGCTAAAATTGTACTTGTTTTTCCAGTACCCGGTGGTCCATACAAAAGCAGATGAGGTAATTGGTTTTCTTCAATGAATCTATTGACTGGAAATGAAAATAATTACATATTTACGTATCGTATTAATATGCATAAATTTACTATTTATATTTACTACTTTACTCACTAGTTCTAATAATTTCTTCGTGTGATATAAGATCATCTAATTGAGCTGGTCGGTATTTTTCGACCCTGAAAAAACATTTTTATTAACACGAAACAATGCAAATCGATTTTAATACCAAAAATCTAATTACCATGGTAAATTTTTTGACTTTTCCACGTTCTTTGTCATATTATTTAAATAAAATTAAAGAGATTAAATACTTTTGCTGAGACACTATTTACTTTTTTTTATAAGTATTTAAGGTTATGTTATGTTCGCGGGAAAATCAGCAGTGTGGTGGGGGTATTTTACGTCAAATACGTATATTATTTTTACGAAATATACGTAAAAATGCTCGAGTTACGTGCAACTGTGCAACCCTGGAAATTAGCCTTTACATTTCGCGTTTTTCACGTATATAAATACGTCATGTATAATACTTACCCATCACTGCGTATATTGTGAATCTTCCTTTAGGTAGGAAAGTCTCGTGTTCCGGTCACTCTAAAATAGTAAATTTTGATTGAATACATAATAATTATTGCATAAAAGTCTCTTTTATTAACACCGACAACACTTTTTGACAAGTGAATGGCAATCATCAACGTTTTACATTAAAATATATCACAAATATCCTCAATTACAAAAACATGAAAAGCCATGTTATCATAAAACAAACTGTCAAAATTTGACAGTTCATAGAAAACACAAAAGCTCCCATATTTTTTCTTTATTAAAAAATGTTTTTTATTAACTTAGCAAGAACTAAGATTATCCGAAAAGAATTGTTTATTAGGGAAAAATCAATTTTTTCAAGCAGGAAAAACAAGATATAAATAAAAGGTCTCTACAAACGAAAATAAAAATTAAAAGTGTTTCAAAATTCGGTAAATAACGAGAAAAGTTTATAAATCTAGTATACAATATGGTATACAATTAAATATAATTATAAATATATTAAATATAATGTAAATAAAATGTATTCAAGTATGCAAAAATAGAGAATAAATCTATTCCAATTACATTAATTTCTCTTTATTTCTTAATAGAGAACTAATCGTTTTTATTTTCAGGAAATCGCATCATATACGTGACAAGAAACTGAAAAACATAACCAAGGTTGAAAAAATGGATCAAACTTTTGATGAAAATGGCACAACAAATGATCTAATTTCGTACATGAATATAAAAGATGAACCACTTGATATTTCTGAGGATCCTGAATATGACACTGTGTCTGTAAAATACAGTAAAAATGAGAATTTCAAAAACTATGAATCATCGGAATTTAAAAGTAAATATTGATTTTTATAAATTAGTTATTGTTTTAATATTAATTAACAATCACTACCTACTGCTTCAAATTTCTTGGAATGAGTTGTCATTTTTAAGAATTTGACTACACATTCTTTGAAATTAAGATACATTTTTATGAATTTTAACAATTTCATCTTTTCTTTCTATTTTTTACAGAGGTGAGTCGTAAATTAATTTTTATCAGCTTGAAACATTCATTTACATTATTTTACCCTTTCAACACAAGGTTCCAAACGTGGAAAATGACAGTTTCAATTCATCATTCATCAAGGTCGAAAATATGAAAAAAGAGCTTTTTCATGATACTGAGAATATTAAGTGCAATTCAGAAGAATCAGAAAATGATTTATTTTTTGAAACTAAAAATCACGTAATTTATTTTAAAACCGAAACAGAAAAGGATTCTGAAAATTGTGAACTACTTAATTTTCAAGGCAAGACTTGTATATTCTATTTTTATTTTATCATCGTAATATTGTTATAATTGTAATATTTCATTATAGTTTAATTCTTTACTATTGCTTCCTCATAGGGAAGCATTGTTTTCTTTTTTAATTTCTATTTTCTTTATTATTTTATATTTTTTTATTATTTACTATTTTTTATTATTTACTATTTTCTTTATTATTTTATATTTTTTTATTATTTAATATTTTTTTATTTGATATTTTTTTTATTATTTACTATTTTATTTATTATTTACTATTTTTCTTCTTTTCTCATCTTCACTATTTTTTCAGAATCTATTAAACCAAATATGGAAAAAGATTCCGAATATTCCAAAGCGCAAACGGAGCAGAGTCGAGAGAAAATGCACAAGTGTAGGTTTTGCACAAAAGAGTTTGTACAAAAATTAAAATGCGATCAACACGAGCGTGTTCATACTGGTGACAGGCCGTTTCTGTGTAAAATTTGTGGCAAAACGTACACAATGGAGTCGAGTTTAAAGCGCCACGTTATCTCTCATACAGGAGAGTTTCCTCATAGATGTGAAAAATGTGGCGAGGGCTTCGTGACCAACAGCGTTTTGGATAAACATTTCAGAACGAAACATTCTGAAGAGACATTAATTTACTGTCAAATTTGTAAAAAAGGTTTCGTGCAAAAAAGCGATCTGCACGAACATCTGAGAATGCATAGAGAGGGAAAACCTTACATTTGTATTATTTGTGATAAATCATACACGAGGAGATCAAGTTTAGCACGACATTTATTAATTCACAGAAAAGAGCGACTACACGAATGTGTAAAATGCGGGAAACGCAATTTCACAAAAGAAGAGTTTTACCAACATTGTCAGGCAAACGGTTGTGAAAAATTGTTCTCTTGTACGATTTGCGAGAAGAAATTCTTGAGGAATAAGTACTTAAAAGTGCATTTGAGGACTCATTCAAATGAGGATAAACGCAGCTGTGAAATCTGCAAGAAAATTCTTACAAAAAAGTCTATAGCGAAGCATATGTTGTTGCATTTTGGAGAAAAGAAATTCAAGTGTTTGGTGTGTTTTAAGCAGTTTTACAAAGAATATGATTTAACGTTGCATATGAATTATCATGATAATAAGAAAGAATACAAGTGTATCTGTTGTGAGAAAAGTTATGCTCGCAAAGGTAGTTTAGTTGAGCATATTAGGAAATCACACATTAAGGAGAGATTGTTTGAATGTGCATTTTGCAAAAAGGGATTTTTGTCAGAAAAACAGTACGAAAAGCACCAGAGGATACACACAGGAGAGAGGCCATACGTTTGTGATATTTGTGACAAAACTTTTCGAATAAAGCCCATTTTGATGCGTCATGTAATGGCACACATGGGTATGTATCCTTATCAATGCAAATTTTCTTGTGCGATTTGCGTAGAAAGTTTTGTAACGAGAAAAGAGGTAAGAATGCATTTGGATATTCATTCTCAAAGTGAGAAATGTAGAGTATAAATATAAATATAGAATATAAATATAGATATGAAATATAAACAAAATATAAAATATAAATATAAAATATAAATATAGATATGAAATGTAAACATAAAATGTAAAATATAAATATAAAATATAAATATAAATATAAAATATAAATATAAAATATAATGAACATAAAATATAAATATAAAATATAATGAACATAAAATATGAAAGATATAAAATATAATGAACACAAAGTAGAAAGTATAAAAGTTAGATCTACAAATATTTAAAAGGAAACGAAGTATTTCGTTGAAATAGTCATTCAAGGGAACATCAATATAATCAAGATCAACAAAGAAAGATGTAGGAAAGATGAAAAAAATGAAGGTGTAGAAAAGATGTAGAAAAGATGTAGAAAAGATATAGAAAAGATATAGAAAAAATGTATAGAAAAAGATCTTAAAATGATGTATCAAAAAGATGCAGATAAATTGTATTTAAACTATTGTATTTAAAGTTATTTAAAGCTTTATTGAACTTTGTTCCATAAGAAATTATTGAATCTTGTTCCATAAAGAATTATTCAACTTTGTTGCATAAAGAATTATTCAATATTGTTCCATAAAGAATTTTATAACAAACTTATTGATAAAGAAAGTCGTGAATGAAAAATAATTATCCAAATTTATTTATTTTTATTAAATAAGTTGTTACTATTAAACGTTGAAAATTGTATTAATGTTTATTTTAAAAATGTACAAAAATGTTTTAATAAATGAAACTGTTTTAAGTAGTTTCATGTTTTAATTATTCGAAATTGCGAGATGAACCAGTTTTTGTTTCAGTTTTATTGAAGAGTCGAGTTTTGACCAGTTATAGGAAACAATTTCCAATATTTGTTTCTGTTATTTAAATAATTATTTAAATACAGGGTTTTTACAACTCCGGAAAACATGGAAAACCTGGAATTCTCATGGAATCATGGCAATCTCATAGAATTTTCATTTATATCGTGGAAATTAATTTTTTTATTCAATTTCTTTACTTGATGTTTATTAAGTTTTACAAAAATTTTATACCTTTTTTTACAGAAAAAAACTTCAAAATATTTAAAAATACTTAAAGTGTCTTTAAAATATTTCAAATGGCTTAAAACTACTTTAAAATACTTAAAACTACTTCAAACTACTGCAAAATATTCAATAATTTATCTTTGTTTTATTTTTATTATATTTTGAATAAATAATACTAAAAAAATCTTTGAAATATTTTAAAATACTTCAGAATACTTCCAAATATTTAAAAATAACTTCAAAATATTTAAAACACTTAAAAATACTTCCAAATACTTTAAAATACTTCAAAATATTTAAAAACACTTAAAAATACTTTAAATATTAAAACATATTTTAACTACTTTAAAATATTGCAATATACTTAAAATTACTTCAAAAGATTTTAAAATATTTTAAAATATTTTAAAGTAGCTCAAAGTATTTAAAAATATTAGTATTTTAAGTATTAAATTAAATAAAGTATAAAAAGATTTCACAGTATTAGTTTTTTAAAATATTTTAAAAGTATATAAAATATTTCAGAGTACTTATAAGTACTTCAGACTACAATAAAATACTTCAAAATACTCAAAAATATTAAAAAAATACTTAAAATGTCTTTAAAATATTCCAAAATACTTTAAAATACTTCAAACTACTTGCAAATACTTCAAAATATTTACAAATACTTAAAATTTCTTTAGAATATTTAAAAATACTTAAAACTACTTTAAAATACTTCAGATTATTTAAAAATATTTAAAATTTCTTGAAAATATTTAAAAATACTTAAAATTACTTTATAATATTTCCAAATACTTCCTAATACCTCAAAATCTTTTAAAATACCTTGAAATATTTGAAAACACTTAAAAATATTTCAAAATATTCAAATATACTTAAAATTACTTTAAAATTATTTAAAAAAAACTTCAAGATATTGCAAAGTAATTAAAAATATTAGCATTTTAAGTATTAAATTATAAACAGATTTTAAAATATTAGATTCTTTAAGTATTTTAAAAATTTTATAATATTGTAATAATTTAAATTATTAGATTCTTTAAATATTTTAAAGGTAATAATATTCTCGTGTAAAAGGGTTATATACCCGTGAATATGTTCTAAAATAAAATAAAATGAAGAATTATAATTTAAATTCTTACAAAAGATTGAATATTTGATTTTTTAATGAAAAAATATTTTAAAAAACACCATGGAAATTCTTCTATCTTTCTAATGGAAATCATGAAAAACACATGGAATTTTGTGAAGAAAAATTTGTAGAAACTCTGAAATAAATAATAAAATAAATAGTTTTTCTCAAAACCAATAGAGCTGAAAATTCAGAATACAATTTTGCAATTCTTAACTACTGGAGTTTTTGGTTTTTATTAATTCATTTTTTTGTAAATTAATTTTTTGCTAATTGAAATTTTTTTATTTCAATAATATTCAAATAAATATAAGTGATGATAAATTGATAATAATAAATTGATATTAATAATAAATTGATATTAATAATAAATTGATATTAATAATAAATTGATATTAATAATAAATTGATATCAATAATAAATTGATATTACATTGATATTGATGATAAATTAACATACACGATAAATATTAAAGTCTTTTTTACAAAAAGCTGTCCTAACTTTACAAATTGCTTCCCTATAGAGAAAGTTCTGTTTTCTGTTCTGTTACACTCGTGATGCTTTGATGAGACTTGACATGTTTCGTGAACGAACTTTTTTGGTGAAACTGTCTAAAACAAATAGTACACTTGTAATTATTTTCCTCAGAATGTAACAGCATGTGTTTTCTCAAAGATAACTTGTGTGCAAGAACTTTGTTGCAGATTTCACAAGTCTGTTTTCTCACTCCTGAATGCGTCTTCATGTGTTGCTTCATGTATTTCCTCCGCAAGAAAGTTTTCTCGCAAATTGGGCAAGGAAAAAGCGTCTCACCAACATGCTGCGCTGAATGTTCATCTAAAAGTAGCTTCGTGAAAAAGCCTTTGTTGCACTTTTCGCACCTAAAAGGATACTCGTTCATGTGCACCATTATGTGCAGTTTTAAAGGAGCTTTCGCTACAAAACTTTTGCCACAAATATCGCACACGTACGGTCTTTCGCCTGTGTGTCGTCGCTCATGTTCCTCGAAGTTCCATCTTCCATGGAATTTCTTTTCACAGAATTGACACTCAAAGAGGCCTTCCTTTGTGTGCATTCTCCTAATGTGGATGTTTAAACTATCTTTGCGGGCATAAATTTTTTGGCAATAGTGACATTTGTGGTTAATTTTGTTTTCATGACTCGTCAAATGCCTTTGAAATTCGTATTTTCGGTGAAATTGCTTCAAGCAAATTGAACATTCAAAGGTTTTTTCTTTAGAATGCAACAGCATGTGCAGCTCTAAGCTGAATTTATTTGAAAATAGCTTTTTGCAGACTTGACAGAATCCTTTTCCGTCTTCTGAATGTATCACAATGTGTCTTCTCAAGGTTCCTTTATTCGTGAAAGATTTTTCACAATGAGCACAAGAGTAAGTATTACTCTCGTGTGATAAATAATGTTGCTTTAATAGACCCATTGTAACGTATCCTTTGGAGCATTTTGTGCATTTAAACGGTCTTTCCGGATTGTGCCTCAGAATGTGCGTATTTAAATGACTTCTATTCGATAAATTTTTATTACAAATAGGGCAGTGATATCGATTATCTTTAAGTTCCGTTTGCTTTTTGTGTTTCGTTTTTTTCCTTTTTTCAGCTTTAGTTTTGGTTCCGCTAAAAACCTTTTTACTTTCACCGATCGGATTTTTAGAGTTTTTCTTGTGTGATTTTCTACTCTCATTAGAACGTCCTGGAAAAAATACTTGTTCAAATTATTTGTTTTCAAAAACAAGACTGAAGAATTTTAATTTTATGACTAGAAACTTTTAGAGCTTATTCTTTAACGTATATTATTAGAGCTTATTCTTTAACGTTTATTAATCACTTAGAACTTTTTTTTCTTTAATTTTTGGGATGTGTGTAAAGCAAATTATAAAGGAGATTAAAATTTTGTATTACCTGGTTCAGAAACTTCAAAATCCTCTTCTACTTCGGTTTTAAAAAATATTTTATGACTTTCGAGTACGGGAAAAACATTGGTTTCTGTTTCTACAGTTGGTTCGATTTTAATTTGTTCTTCTTCAAAAGAAAGTTCTGTATCGTCATTGGGTTCCTGTTTTATATCTTCCAATTTGTTTATTAAACCGTTTTCATTAAAATGTACACTTGTCTGATTATTTTCTGTCATTTTTTCGTTTCGATAAAACATTCAACTAGAACTTGTAAGATTTAAATTATAAACACATTCCAAAAATCATTCGCAAATAAACAGAATGTAGATTATTTGAATATATAATATTATTATATAATATTATTTTTGTATTATTTATATCAATATTATCAATAATACTTCATTATTATTATTATTACTTTTATGAGAATTATCCTTGCACACAAATGTCAAATTTCAAAACAAGAAATAGTGAGGTTAGGTTACAAGAATAATTTTGTTTGTGGACAAGTTTTAGTAGAGGTGTGGATGAGGCTTAAAATCGAACAAGTAACTACTCAACCCTGCTATAATCTAGTAACTTTTAGTAACTTTATGATAAATATGTTACCTGCAAATTACCAACCTTTGCAGATATGTTGTGCCTTAAAATTCCCATAGATGTCCCTAATAATTTAATTCTCGTTTTCAATTCCAGGAAGAAACACATGGCGTTGAAAATAAGAAATCTTAAATTTATTCTAGAGAATGTATACGAAGTTTGCGATAGTAAATGTATTGAAAGTGCACGATCTCGCTTATTTGCTAGCTCATTTGTGAAGCTTTATGTAATTCTTTCGCGCAAAAATTACCATTGCCATATTCATCCAGCTCAAATGGAATAAAGCGCGGTCTACATGACAGTCGTCATTAAAACGTGTTCTTCATCATATTCACAACCGTTATTTCGTAAGAAATAGAACACATCGTGTCCAACATCAATTTACATAGTTGGCAATGAGTTAAAATACCTCCCAAGCAACAGTTATTGTCAAAAAACAATAGCATTTCAAAGTGATTAACAAAAGTTAGTCGGGATTTTAAATATGAAAATTTGTGCGGGAATGAGTAATCTATTCGTCAAGGATTGATCTGTTAATTGTAATTTGTAGATAATCGAGTGTGCGAAGAAAGTAGAAATTGGCAGTATAAGTAGCGGAAGTAAATGAACGTGGAAATTATCAAAAATTAGTGAAAATGCCGGGCAATCGAGATAAACATGAAACGAACACTTCCCAGGGCGTGTTGCCACCACATTATATGCATGAATTACCGGCTCAGGACGAAGAAAGGCTGGAAAAACTATTTCAAACTCTGGACCTTGATGGAAAAGGCAGAATCGACGTGCACGATCTTTCCAAAGCACTCCATCAAGCTGGAATGCATAAACATTATGCGGAGGTACTTTTTTTTGCAGACTTTTATCGACCCTTTATTTCTTTGCACTTACAGAAGAATAATCGTTAATACAATCTAAATCTAATTATAGTAGTTGCATTAAAATATCTAAAATTCAATAGTTATAGGGTCTTGCAAAAATGTAGACTAAACTATTTTGAAGGTTAGTTTTCATAGTTTTTATTTTCCCGTATTTTATTAGTTTCACGATTCTTGTTTTATACATTTTACTATCGATAGGTTTTATTAATGCATTTGTTGATATGTATTCATAAATTTTGCCAGTTTTAACGAATTTTATCTTTTATTTTACTTTCATACTCTTCATACAGCACGAATTTCCATTCGAAAAATCATTGAAAATGAATTATAAAATTTGAAAAAGGAGAACAATTTAAATTTACATTTAAAACAAGTGAATCTTATCGAGTGTTAGCAATATTATGAATACCGAAATGATGTGCAATTTTTTAATAGTAGAGATATTGGAAATGACATTTTTCATTTATTTGGAAAGTAGTTTTGTCAAATAACCATTTTAAACTATTTTAGCTCCAATAATATCTAACGTTTTTAGAGAGTAATATGAAATCGAATACTATTTTATAAATAATCTCATCTCTGCCGGTTAAGACTACGTTAAAAATAAGTACTTTTCGTAAATATCTGTGGATTTTTTTGATTCACGTCATGAATGTCTAACAATTTTTTTGTTTATAAGTTTCTTACAAAGTGGAAATTAGAAAAAAAGAAGTTGTAGAAATGATTGCTTGCCAATAGAATTAAATTAAAATTATTTGCCAAGGTTGTTGAATTGAAATAAAAACAAAAAGTTAACTATTGGTTTAAATTAAACTGACATTGTTCTTTGGTAACTCAGTTGTTCAAGACATTTATAAGGTTTCATGAAAGCTCGTATATTCTAACAGATTTTCTTACCTTTATATTTTAAAAGATAAATTTAATTTCATAATTTAATTTTAATGGAAGCACATTTATTGTACTAAATTACTATTTTTAATAGATTTTTTTCTCGTGAATTTTCTGCTTTTCTATTTTCTTCTTTTCAATAATCTATTTCATTATTCTTTCACTAATGTTATTTCTGTTAATCAATTTTCTATGTACTTTTATACATTTTTTTATTTATTTTTTATTTATACTTTTTGTATTTATACATTTTTATTTATGCATTTTTTACTTATACATTTTTATTTATGCATTTTTTACTTATACATTTTTATTTACGCATTTTTTACTTATACATTTCAATAAATTATTTTATTTTTAAACCTAATTATTCACAATTGTAGCTAATTTTAAAAAATTCCTTTTCAGAAATTTTTGGCCCGCTCTGATCAGACAAAAAGTGGAGACATTAGTCTAGCCGAATTTATTCATTATATAAAAGAACATGAGAAAAATTTGCGACTACAGTTTTCCGACCTGGACAAAAATCAAGATGGTGAGCATAAAATTTGGAAGAAATGTGACTTCGTATTCATGTCATTCAGAAATTACTAAAAGGAGTGTAATTGTTAACCTGGATTGCATAGATTTTCAAAATTTGATTAAATTTTAAAACCTGATAGATTTTTAGAAATGATAAATTTCAAAACCTGATAGATTTTTAGAAATGATAAATTTCAAAACCTGATAGATTTTTAGAAATGATAAATTCTAAAACCTGATAGATTTTTAGAAATGATAAATTCTAAAACCTGATAGATTTTTAGAAATGATAAATTTTTAAAAAAGCCAAAAATAGAATTTGAAATTTTAAAAAACGTAATTAGATCTGTAGAAGAAAATTGCCATTTTGTCTATTCGATGAAAATTAATTTTAAAGAGCTTGTAATAATATTGAAGAAAAACGTTATTTACAGATTTCTTAACTGTCAAACGGTCAATTGGCGTTTGAAGAAAAGAACTGACGTTCAGTAAATAGTTCAGCTTTAATTTCTCGAGTCAGATTGCATGGATTAACACAACTGGAAGATCAAACTTGCTAGATTGTAAATTTAAAAACGCACCTAATTAAACTTTGATTATCCAGAAAATCTTTTGTGGATTCAAAATTGCACGATTATTCAAAACTTGCTGCTTTAGTTTTTATGAATAATTAAATTAGTAAAATTAAATGATTAATTAGTAATCGGTAATTAGTAAATTCAAAAATCACTAAATTGTTAGTCTCTTTTTCATTTTTGACAAACTCACGTTCATTTATCGATTGATTGAAAATATATTCGGTACATTACCAGTAAATTTTTCAAAAATACAATTTTCGTAGCTTGCTCCGCGGCGTTAGTAACATTTTGATATCATGAAAAATCTACATTTTGTTATTACGAAAAATCTACATTTTGTTATCATGAAAAATTAACATTTTCATATAATATTTATAAATTTAAATATTAAAATTTATAAATATTTTATAAATTTTTTTCATATAATAAAAAATCAATATTTTCGTATAATGAAAAATCAACATTTTCGTATAATGAAAAATCGATATTTTCGTATAATGAAAAATCAACATTTTCGTATAATGAAAAATCAACATTTTCGTATAATGAAAAATCAACATTTTGATATAATGAAAAATCAACATTTTGATTTCACGAGAAATTAATAACATTTTCATGTGATTGAAAGTTGATACTTTTACTAGAAAGGATAAAAATTAACAACTGTTTTGATTGTTAAATGCAGGAAAAATAGATTTAGAAGAATTAATCAGAGCGTTTAAGGATTTGGGAATAGAAATGGAGCGAGCGGAAGCCAAAAAGTTATTACAAAGGTATTTATCGTTTTTTGATATAGAATAATATATTTAATGAAATCACTAATGTTGCAAATTTTTAGAATGGACAAAGATGGCAGCCTAAATATTAGTTTCAATGAGTGGCGAGATTTTTTACTCTACGCTCCGAGTACAAATATCCACGATCTCATCCATTACTGGCGCCATTCAATGGTAAGTCAATTTATAAATACAGTATTCAAAGAATATTTTTTTAATACTAAAACTACTACTAATACTAAAATAATATTGAAATAATAGGTAATAATAATAATAATAATAATAATAATAATAATAATAATAAAATAATGATACTAATAATACTAATAATACCATTAATACTAATAATAACACAATAATACTAATAATAATAATAATAAAATAATAATACTAATAATATTAAAACTTTCATGTAACTGATTTAAAAATTTTACAATTTTGAATTTTACCTTCACTGATTTAAAGAATTTGATAACAAAAATTAGAGACTCGTTGATTTAAAGAATTTGATAACATAAATTAGAGACTCATTGATTTAAAGAATTTGATAATATAAATTTGGGACTCATTGATTTAAAGAATTTGATAACATAAATTTGAGACTCATTGATTGAAAAATCGTCCTAATGATTTGAATAAAAAAAGTTTTATTTAAGTTTGCAGAGATTTAGAATTGAGAAGAATTCTCGTCAATTATTTGAATTTCATTACGTGTTTGAATAAATTGGTGTGAAGTGAATTGATGTGATTTGGGCGATTGGATTCGTCGACGGAGAGGGCTCGTCACATTCGTTGCTTGCGCGATGACGTAGCTTTAGAAGCTTTGCGTGTCACTCAAAATGACCTTGAAATCCAGCTGTTCACCAGAGCCGGCTTTAACGAAACGTTGATAGTCATGCGCAATTTTCCTCAACTCCCTTTGGCCCTCATCTCGCCTTGCGCACCTTTCCTCTTATCATAGATTAAAATTTCACATATCCCTGCAGAGGAAATGCATTTGTTCTAATCAGAGTGTCAAAAAAACTGCTTTTCATTCAATGATACGCAATTCAAATTGCCCCGTGATGATCAAACGACCATTGTGTCACTTTGTTTCTTAGAATTTCAAAATAAAAATCATTGGACTTAAATGTCGATTGTTTTAGTAGGTCAGTGCAGTGTTGAAAAAGACGTTAAACTATCTTCGAAAATTAGTGGTTCTTGAGTGGAAATTGAAATTAGAATTGTGGGCATTAGCATTTTTTATTGTATTTTCAGATATTTTTTTGATTATATTTTTAGCTACATTTTTTATTATATTTTCAGCTACATTTTTTATCATATTTTCAGCTACATTCTTTATTATATTTTCAGCTACATTTTTGATTATATTTTCAGCTACATTTTTGATTATATTTTCAGCTACATTTTTGATTATATTTTCAGCTATACATTTTTGATTATATTTTCAGCTATACATTTTTGTTTTTTTTTTGAGTTTTTATGAAATTGTTTTTAAACTTCGATTTTAATTTGAAAAACAGCTTATTCTTTTGTTGAAAATATTTTCTGTGCTTCTAGAGTTCCAGTTGCAAGTTTTGCTTACTTTCTATAAATTTAAATTGATGATAAAGTTACTTTAGCGAATTATGTAATAGCAAAGTCTAAAGATCGAAAGTTCCTCGTGACTGGACCTATTTCTTTTAAAACAATTAAGTCAGGCAAGAAACGCTTTAATGCTAATTGAAATTTAATAAAATGAACATCAATGTATGTTAATAATAATAATAATAATAATAATAATAATAATAATAATAATAATAATAATAATAATAATAATAAAAGTAATAATAATAAAAATAATAAAAATAACAATAATAATAAAAATAATAAATAATAATAATAATAATAATAGTAGTAATAATAGTAATAATAATAATATTAATAATAAAAATAAAACTAATAATAATAATAGTAGTAAAATAATAATAATAACGTCAATATGTTCAAAATCAAACATCGTGATCATAAATTTATTTAAAATCACTTATTGTTATATTTTTTTGTTTTTATTTCAATTATCGCTACATTCAAATTCTTACTACATTTAATGCAAAACTAGTAGCAGACTTTTTACAAATTTAGACATAATTTCAAACTTACCTTGTTCTATTTTTTCATAGCATTTTTTTTTGTATTTTCTCAATTGCTGTAAATTTTGTATTTTATTTTATTATGCAGTTTCAAGCAAGCCAGACAAAATTGACCAATTTATTCACATTTTTAATTACTCGTCTCGACGAATCTTAATTTTAAAAAAGTTATTATGACTTGTGTAAATTGCAGTCAATTTTAATGTCAAATTATTTTAAAATGCAAATTTAAATAAAATATTAATGATTTGTTCTTGATAGTGAAATTGCAAATTTAAAATAATTAAAACTTGGGTTCATAATTTCTAGAAATTTTACTAGTTTTATTCATTTTGAAATTGTACATTTTGAATTTGTATTCATTTTGAATTTTGATTCATTTTGAATTTTTATTAACTTTGAATTTGTATTAATTTTGAATTTGTATTAATTTTGAATTTGTATTTTGAATTTTTCTTTCTTTTGAATATTTATTCAATATATTTATTTTTGTATTTATTAAATATTTATTTAATATTTATTATTTTATTATTTAATAGTGAAACATTTTTAAGAATTTTAGAATAATTTGTCAATCATGAAAATTGTGACAGTGATTCTGCGTTGCGTAACTTCTTGCAAGAAAGATTGTGAATCTAGTGGCATTTATCAGTTGTGTTAAAATGATATTGGATGTCATCGTGCATTTTCCTGTCAAGTTTTGCGTCTAGTATTTTTTTTTCTTTTTTTTTCTGCGAAACATGTGGCGCATGTGTGTCTGCAATCCTGGAATTCTTAACTTGACGCTCATCGACCTCGTCTCGTAAACATTAAATACTGCTGACATTGATGAGTCGCATTTTCCCACTTTTCCCAAGATTGATAATTTAGCTCGTCATTTTTCTTATCTAATGCACTCTCCCGTCCAACAGCTGTTTAAAGTTTAGAAAATCCACCGTCAAATTGCCACAAGCAACTTAAAAGTCTCCACTATCTTCTTCATCAACAAGCGGAATAAATTTAAATACCAAAAATGTAAAACTGGAAAATGTCTCCAGGACATTAATATTTATTGCTTAAAAAAAAAGAGGAAAAAATGTAAATTTTTAATGAAACTTATTTGAAAAGAAAAAATATTACCGATTCTTTTTTGAATTAAAACTTTTTTTTTTTTTTTTTTTTAATTAAAACTTTTAGTTTTTAGTTTCTTTTTTCTGACTTTTAAAATTTGTATTCTATATGGAAAATATGTTTATAAATGTTTTGAATTCAAAATGCCACAGATTTGCATTTTTTTGAAAGTGAAACTCACGTTTTTTTGTGTAAGAAATTTCCTTTTTAATGTTTAAGATTGAAACAATCGGAATTGATTTTAAACTGTTTTGTTTTCTTTGTTTCTAGAAAATATTCCGCCTTTGGTTTTCCAAGTGGTTGTTTAATTTCCACATGTTATTTCGTCATCAAAGTAACGCACAGAAATGACGTCATGATCTCTGAGAATATTCTCAGCTCTGCACTCGATTCAAATATGAATTCTATGCAGTTCGATTATTTATCGGCCTTCTTCTACAAAATTTTCTCTAAAACAATTGGAATTCATTTTTTAAACATATCAATTCATTATTGACATATGATTCTACAACGCTTCATTAACTGAGTTCAAAGCCAATCAGACCTTTCAATGAATCTAATCTTTCGCGGAAATCGCCTTAAATTAAAAATATTTAATCGATACGCGAAAAGACTGAGCGTTAACAAAGATCAGCATAATGATTAATCAGTAATCACATCCTGGCAGATTAATGAAATTGAGTAAAGTAAGGAAATTTGAATCGAACGAAATTTAGATCGTTTAAAGCTCGAATCGTTTTCCATTTGGAATTAATTGAACTTTAGACTCATCTTTATTTCGATGATTAATTCTTTAAGAGAAAATTCAAACAAGAGATGATTTATTCTTTAGAACAAAATTCGAATATATTTCGAAGATTAATTCTTTAGAACAAAATTCAAACATGTTTTGAAGATTTATTCTTTAGAACAAAATTAAAATATATTTCGAAAATTAATTCTTTAGAACAAAATTCACACATATTTCGAAAATTAGTTCTTTAGAACAAAATTCACACATATTTCGAAAATTAATTCTTTAGAACAAAATTCACACATATTTCGAAAATCAATTCTTTAAAACAAAATTCAAACATATTTTAAATCCATTACTTTGTTTAAAATGTGTTATTAAACAAATAAATAAAAAAAAAGAGAATCTTTTTCGGAATGATATTGTTATAGAACAAAAATGAATTGATTCATTTGATAAATTGATTGTTGCACTTGATATTTAAGTTTCAAATATTTTATTTATAGTTTAATTTTGACATTGGCGATTGTTCGAAATTTTTTCTCTGAATTAATAAAAAACACTGAAAAACAAGCGAACACTTGTTTTTCCTGTTTCTTGAAGTAATTTTTTATTAATTAACCAATGAGATTGTTTTTACTCTCTCATTGTCTGGCTTGCGGTTTTTGTTCCAAAACAATAGACACTGGACTATTGTTAACGTACTTGAAATTGAATCTCTTAGATTCAGTTTTTCATAATTTTTTCTAGTAATTGGATCAAATTATTGAATTTAAAATTAAGTAAATTTTATCAGTGATTAAAAATTCGTAGAATTCATTTATTATCGTTTTTCCTTTAAAAGTTGTTTCTTTTGCATCTTGCATTTGTCATTATATACGATTTTCGAATCAATAATGTTCAATTTTAATAATTTACTCAGGAATAATAAATCCTCAAATCCAGAAATGAAAGAACCATGACCGCAATAAAACCAGTGCATTCCAGTAGGTCTTGAACGATAAACTGAGATTTTTATAGTTCTGTGATTCTAGTTGAGTATTTTTTCAAGCGATCATTTGAGAGGGCTTTTTCATTTTTTTAAATATTTTCTTTACAATTTTGAATTTTGTTTTCAATTTTGTTCTCAATTTGAAATTTCATTTCAATTTGCAACTTTATTTCAATTTAGAATTTTATTTCAATTTGCAATTTTGTTTTCAATTTTGTTTTCAGTTTAGAATTTCATTTCAATTGGGAAACTGTTTTCAATTTGGAATTTTGTTTTCAATTTAGAATTTTGTTTCATTTTGAAATTTTTTTTCAATTTGCAATTTTGTTTTCAATTTTGTGCTCAGTTTGAAATGTTGTTTTCAATTTAGAATTTCATTTCAATTGGGAAACTATTTTCAATTTGGAATTTTGTTTTCAATTTAGAATTTTATTTCATTTTGAAATTTGTCTTCAATTTGGAATTTTGTTTTCAAGTTTGTTTTCAATTTGGAATGTTGTTTTCAATGTAGAATTACATTCCAATTTGGAATTTTGTTTTCAATTTTGTTTTCAATTTGGAATGTTGTTTTCAATTTGGAATTTTGTTTTCAATTTGGAATTTTATTTCATTTTGAAATTTGTTTTCAATTTGGAATTTTGTTTTCAATTTTGTTTTCAATTTGCAATGTTTTCAATTTAGAATTTTATTTCAATTTTCAAACTTTTCAATTTGGAATTCCATTTCAATTTAGAATTTTATCTTCTATTGTAATTTTTTTTATTCCAGAATTTTGTTTTCGATTTGAAAGCATTTTACCCAAGAATTTGAATAATGTTATTAAACAACTGTGAGCATTTTCTTTGACACTTGATAACATTGTTTGTATTATTTACTTTTATTATAATTTTAATCTATCAAATTCTACATTTATTTTCAATTTTCTTTAACAATTTGCATTTCAAAGTTCTTGTTTACTTTATTTTCAATCTTCTAAACTCCATTTAATTCGTATCTTTTCTAATTCAAGTTTCTGAATTCCACAGGTCCAAGATTTTTTCCTTAATCACAAAACTGGAAGTTGAGTAGTAGCCTAAAATCTCCGGAGTCGCAGCTTTCTCGTATTAATCTTTTAATTTTGTTGTCTGTTTACACATTTAAAACTTGCAAATTCACATTTTTCATTGGTATTTTTCATTGCAGATTCTGATCCATACTTCTTTGTAAAAAAAAAAACCCGTCAACTAGTCTGCTTCTTGGTTAAAAATGTTATCGGACCGTTATCTTCAAAATTTTATCAACCGCAAGTTATCAAGGTTTCATCCGCAATTATCTTCAAAATTCCATCAGAGAGTCTTCTTCAAAATTTCATCCAATGCGAATCTTGGAAATTCCATGAGATACGAGTTTTCTTAAAAATTCCATCAGATGCGAATCTTCTTAAAAATTCCACGAGATCTTCAAAATTCCATCAGATGCGAATCTTTTTAAAAATTCCACGAGATCTTCAAAATTCCATCAGATGCGAATCTTCTTAAAAATTACACGAGATCTTCAAAATTCCATCAGATGTGAATCTTTTTAAAAATTCCACGAGATCTTCTTCAAAATTCCATCAGATGCGAATCTTTTTAAAAATTCCACAAGATCTTCAAAATTCCATCAGATGCGAATCTTCTTAAAAAGATCTTCTTAAAAAATCCATCAGAGTTTTCTTGAAAATTCCACTTAGCAAAATTGTATAATCTCCAAAACTCACCAGAGCGTCTGCAAGTCGATTCATCGGAAACGTTTGAACTCTTTGAACTCTAGCTGCTTGCTCTTGACTCTTGCTGATTTGAGAAACTGAACTTGATCTAAGTCTCCTTGAAGATGCAATTCCGGAATCACTGACCATTTTAATACTGAAATTAGTATTGCAAATTGTATCTTCAATATGTATTCTATCTTCAATTTGTGAAATTGAATTGAATGGGTTTTTGCGGGCATTTTTGCACCCATTTCCGAAATAGGAAAGGAGCAATTGAGACATGATGGAGGAAAGTTGGAGGCCTCATTTTTTTTAAGAGAGTAGGCCGACTGTTGTCTGTCTCCGTGTACAGAATGACGTCTTTGATCACAAGCTAAACGATGACGCAGCGTGGTATCGAAAGTGGGGGGAAATCCCCCTGACCGAGCAGTCACTATCTTCATTCCGATTACACACTAGTGGCTTTCGTACAGAATTCTCGCTCACAAGTCTCGAGATCCGTGCCGGTCTCTGAGCGTAAGCTCAGAATGAAATTGCCAAATTTGGAATTGTCTCAAGTTTCTCAAATTCTCGATTAACCGAATTCAATTGTTATTGTGAAAGTGATTAGTGCTTGTTCTCTTCTGCCAACATGTTGGAACAGGATCATTTTGAAAATACTTGTCGCGATTGGCATGAGTTCCTCAATCAGTATCGGGAACTCCTTCAACGGGTGAGTTCCGTATTTCTCGATCTAATGGATTTTTGCAGCACTATGAACATTTCTGGATAGGAAAATTAACAGAATAATAACAGGAATAATAATAATAGGAACAGAATCGTGTGTTCGATATTCGAAACGTGTTTTCGATATTCGAAACGTGTCTTCAATGTTCGAAACGTGTCTTCGATATTTGAAACATGTTTTTGATATTCGAACATATTTTTAATATTCGAACATATTTTTAATTAATTTGAAGGTTGTTTGAAATTGTTCAAAAGGTGTTTAAAAACAAGCGGAAAAACAGTTCTTTGGGATTCTTTGAAACAGAGATGAAGGTTTTGCATTTTTGTGTTGGGATTTTTTTCATTGACGAGGAAATTGGGATTTTTTAGGCTTTTTTAGCGAAGTTTTTGAAGCTTTGCTAACAAAGTTTTTGAAACTTTGGCTTGAGACTGTTCTCGTGTTAGAAATGAAACCTTTCTAGCGTCTTTCTATATTAAGAAGAGGTTCCTCCGCCTAGAACAGATCTGCTCTTATGACTTTGAGCTTTCTATTTAATTTGTTTCAAATTCGTAACTTTGCATTTGCGGGTTTATTTTAAGTTATTCTAAATTCACTGTTCAATTTATTTATAATTAGTTATTTCGACACGAATGTTTCTATTCCATTATTTGTAATAATTTGAGTGAAAATTCTTTCAAGTATTTCGCATTCTTGATCCCAATTCAAATGCATTTTTCAAATGCATTTTTAAAATGCTTTTTTTAAATGCTTTTTCAAATGCATTTTTCAAATGCCTTTTTTAAATGCATTTTTCAAATGCTTTTTTCAAAGGCTTTTTTCAATATTTAATACAAATATTCAAATGCTCCATTTGCAATCAGATTAGCAGAAATTTTGTCTACTTTTAAGCAATTTGTGTATAAATATATTTTAAACACTCGTAGCTAAAGAATGATGTTTCAAAATTGGAATTGAAAAGTTTTAGAAAATTTTTAAAAATTGATTTCTCAATCTTTCTTCGAAAACTGAAAAGTTAGAGAATTTTGAAATCCATTTGAAATGAAGTCTATTTAAAAACTTTGTTCTTGGTTTACTTTCTTTTTGTGTTTGGTAACAGGGGACGTGTTCTAGATAGCACATGGGCGTTTTTATTGAATTTTTAATGGAAAATTCGTTTCAGATTAATATTTTATCGATTTGACCTCCACTCTTTTTTTTGAAAGAACTCGGAGAATATTACTTGACCTTCATTTAGCGAAAGTTTTTCTAGCATTAAAATACTTTCAGTTATTTAAATGCTGATCCGTTTTAAATCTTTCATCTCACGTGCGATTGGATTGTTTTTTAAAACGCTTCCTTTCGTTTTCGTATGTAAATGCACCAGAATATAAATACGAAAATGTATTTATATAAATATAAATATAATAAAAGAAAATACAACAACGGATTGTTAAATTATCAAAATGTTTCGAAAAAGGTTTAAACAGATTTAGAAAAGTTTAGAAAGGGTTGGAGAAATTTTGAAAGAGTTAGAAAAGTTTGGAAAGAGAAAAGTTTGGAAAGAGAAAAGTTTGAAAAGAGAAAAGTTTGGGAAGAGAAAAGTTTGAAAAGAAAAAAGTTTGGAAAAAGAAAAGTTTAGAAAGAGAAAAGTTTGTAAAGAGTTAGAAAAGTTTGGAAAGATTTAGAAAAGTTTTAGAAGATTTAAAAAAGTTGTAGGAGCGCTTAGAAGTATTGAGAGTTTTCAAAGAACTGTGAGACTTGAAAATATTTAGAAATTCGAAGAAAAATATTTACAGGAGGTTTAAGAAATACTAACAAGTGATAAAGATGATTTAAAAAAGTAACTACTACTAATGTAAAAAGTGCGACAGTTGTTTACAAACAATTAAATGATGAATTGTGTGAATGGATTCTTTTCCTTATTTCCTAATGACGCGGACTGGCTTCAAAATTTTGTATGTAGAAGCAACGGTTGTGGGTACAAATTCCATTTCTTGTGAAGTATAACTCGATTATGAAATTGTTATCAGAAAGAAATGACTTGCTTGATAACGATCCAAGAAAAACGCTAGGAGGGGTCTCTGCTTGTTAGAGCTCATTAACATTTCCCGGATAAAAAGTAATAAGGATTTTTATTCAGTTCGATTCTTGAACTTACCAGAGTTTTCTGCTTCTTTCTTACCGCTGTGACGAGTTTACTGCCACCTTTGGCTCCAATCGTTCAGGTCAAAGTTCAAGTGACATTTTCACTCGTCACAATATAAGGACAAAAATTGTCTCGTTTCGAAAATTGTCTCGTTTTAAACATTAATCTCGTTTTAAAAATTTCTCTCGTTTCAAAGATTTCTCACGTTTCAAAAATTTCTCGTTTTTTATCAATTTTGGCTCTCTGTCAGCTGTGCTAGAATTTCAATTTAAATAGATCATTTAGAATTACTTTTGTTTTGATATTTGCAGAATTCTGTCAGAATTTCAAAAAATGTTTCTTGTCGTTTTAATTGATTGTTTAATGCATTTAAATTTCGTACATTTTAAAGTCTTACATTTAAAAATCTTACATTTAAAAAGTTCATTTGGATGTAAAGTCTTACATTTAAAAGTCTTACATTTAAAAGGCTTACATTTAAAATTCTTACATTTAAAAGTCTTACGTTTAAAATTCTTACATTTAAAAGTCTTGTAAATAAAATGTAATTACATTTAAAATTTAAGTACATTCAAAAGTCCGTTGATCATTGAAATGGAAAAGTTTATCTTTGAATTTAATTTTTACCCTTGAATTGCAACTTTTTAATCTTGATGGTATATTTATTTACTTTTGAATTTTTTTGTAACTTGACATTTATTTAATTTGAAATTTTTTGATGGTGTTTGAAATAGAATTTAAAATACTAAAAGGTTACAAAGAAATAAACAAACTTTCAAAATTTGTCCCATTTTTTAAAGTCAAGGATATTAGGGACTATTAAAATTAAAAAACAATTATGAAACAATTACATATCTTTTATTGTTAATTTGTTGCTTTAATGAATATTAAATCCAAGGTTTAATCGATACTTTTCAAGGCTCAACCTATCACTTTTGAACAATGGAATAGATATCTCTCTCTACAATTTTGTAAAAATTGCTCAATTTCAAAATTTCCATTTTTAAGAAAGTTGATTGAATTATTTCCTTTTTTTATTTCCTTTTTTATTTACTTTTTTTCTTTTTATTTACTTTTGTATTTGTTTTTTTATTTACTTTTTTATTTACTTCTTTATTTACTTTTGCATTTGCTTTTTTATTTACTTTTGTATTTGCTTTTGTATTTACTTTTGTATTTGTTTTTTATTTGCTTTTTTATTTATTTTTGTATTTACTTTTGTATTTGTTTTTTATTTGCTTTTTTATTTATTTTTTTATTTATTTTTGTATTTACTTTTGTATTTACTTTTGTATTTGTTTTTTATTTACTTTTTTTTATAATTTTGTATTTACTTTTGTATTTGTTTTTTAGTTACTTTTTTTTATAATTTTGTATTTTCTTTTGTATTTATTTTTTTATTTACTTTTGTATTTACTTTTGTATTTACTTTTGTATTTACTTTTGTATTTACTTTTGTATTTACTTTTGTATTTACTTTTGTATTTACTTTTGTATTCACTTTTGTATTCACTTTTATATTCACTTTTCTATTAATTTTTGAATTTACATTTTTTATTTATTTTCTTTTTCCCTTAATTACTTTTTATTTATACTTTTCGTTTACATTCTTAACTTCTTGTTGATTTCGCTTTCTCATAGAGGAAATATTTTATTTCCACGTGTTGCACGTGTTTTTATTAAATAAAAAAACCTTTACACAGTTTTATATTTTATAACACTATTGTTTTTTCTAAAACCCGTTTTTTCATATCTCTTAATTGACTGAAATTAAAACCGGTTTGTATTAGTTAAAAAAATTAAAATTTCCGGGAATTTTTCGTTAATTGGATAATTTGAATAATTAAAATTGAATTGCTTTTAAATTGATCATTTGGAATTTTCAAATAATTCTTTAAACTTCTGGTTATTTTTTGTTTTCTAATTTTTGTAAATATAGATTTTTTTTTTGTTATTTTGTGGTTAATTCATTTCACTGGCATAATGTACAGATTGAGTTTTTTAAAAATTTTAAATCATTCGCTTCGTAAATTTTACTAGTGACTTTTAGTGCACTATAATAACTTTTTATCGCTACTTGTTATCAGTGAACAACGAGGTTTTGTGTTTTCTTTCAAGCCTCTTATGTATGCATATCATTGAATAAGATCAGGGTAGTCATTTGATCCTTGCAACACGTGGAATAGCAATATGAATAGTTTAACTCGCAATCTGAAACTAAAAATGTATTTTGCATCTCGAATTTAAAAAATATTCTCAAGCACTCAATGAACTTTCAAGAAATTAGATAATCTCTAGTTTGATTTACTTCCAGTAAATTAATTCTTTTAGCTATTAATTTCTTTTAGGAAAATTTTTAATTCGATAATTCTGTTGATAATTTTCTTTCATGATTTCTGCTGATAATTTTTGAGATAATTTTTGTTGGTAATTTTTGTTCCAAATGTTTGTTCTTTTGTTTTAAATTTTTGTTCGTTTGTTATTGGTTAGTAATTCAAATACATTTTTTTGTTATTGTTTGGTAATTAAAATGTGACACGATCTGAAGAAAGGGACCTTACAAGCATTTGAAATTAGGTTAAATTTGCTGACAGTTTTAACTTAATTATTGCTTTCCTTTTAATTATTTGCAGACAAAAACAGTTTTTCTTCAATAGCTAATTAAAAGAGAAGCAATAATTAAGTCAAAACTGCCAGCAAATTTAACCTAATTTCAAATGCTTGTAAGGTCCCTTTCTTCAGATCGCGTCACAAATATACTTTTTGTTATTAATTGGTAATTAAAATATACTTTTTGTTATTAATTGATAATTAAAATATATTCTTTTATTACTGTTTAGTAATTAAAATATATTTTGCTTTGAATGAGGAATTAAAGTGTCGTCTGACACTTAATTTTAATTAAAAACTTAATTAATGAATAAATTAAAGAGTTTTATTGTAAATTAAATTAAGCAATGACCTGGGCAGTTGTCAACTAAAAAAGGATGTAGAGAAAACGTTGGCCGAATAAAATATTTAGACCTGACATTGGGCCAGGCACCAAATAATTCATTGGCTTTTTGCCAATTTTGAACTTCTTTTACAGCGGAAGCTTAGAACGTCTCTTGCCTCTCTAAAAGTCGTCAGTGACTTTCTGACTTGCTTTGTTAATTAACCGTTGCAAAAAGAGTTTTTTTTTATTTAAAAAATTATCATGAACTTTTTTCCCAAGTCCCAACAGTTTATTTGACACTTAAGAGAATAAATTTCATCGAGAAAAAGCTCCGAAAATGGATTCTTTGGATAATATCGAGAGTGACCTTATTCTTGAAATTTACGTCAAGTTAAGTACTCAATTTTTATATTGTAGAGAAATAGAGAATAATTTATAAAAAAAAATAGTAATTAAATTTTTATATTGTAGAGAAGTAGAGAATAATTTATTTAAAAAAAGTAATAATTAAATTTTTATATTGTAGAGAAATAGAGAATAATTTATAAAGAAAATAATAATAATATAAATAATATTTACCTATGCTATTTATTCTTTTATCTTCATTTGATTTTTTGGCTCAAGTCCTGATTTTTTTTCAACTTGGTTTCATCTGACTTTTTTATTTTGATTTATTTTGAATTATCCGGAAAAATATTTTGTTTTGTTCTGAACAAAAGTTAGATCTATTGAATATTTGACATAGTTTCTCTTCAGAGAAAAAAACATTATTTTGTTTTCTAAAAAACATTATTTTGTTTTAAAAAAAACATTTTGTTTTCTAAGAAACATTATTTTATTTTCAAAAAAACATTATTTTGTTTTCAAAAAAACACTATTTTGTTTTCAAAAAAACACTATTTTGTTTTTATTAAATTCTTGTTCTTTTCGTAAAAATTTTTCAAAACCGAATAATCGTTTTGAATCAATCCAATTTCTCTTTGGCAACTTTTCTTGAATAAAAAATAAACTCATTGTTATTTCTCATTGTTGTTACTTTATTCAGGTTGGCATTTTTCGATTTAAATTTGAAAATTAAATTATTCGAATTATTATCGAATTCGAATATTAAATCATTCTTCGAATTTCAAAATTAAGTTACTCTTCGAATAGGATTTGAAAGTTAAATTATTTTTTGAAACGGATACGAAAATTAAATTATTCTTCGAAACGTATAGGGAAATTACATTTTTTAAAATTAAATAGAACATTGAAATATTTAAATAAAATAAAATTCTGTACCCGGTAAATAAAAAATTGCACAATTGAACGATTTCAGAGAATGATAACAGAAAAGCTGTTTAAATAAAATGACTTTTGTCAATGAACATTTCAAAAATAACGAATGTGATTATGAAAGAATTGTCTTTACTTGACACGTGTCGTTACTTAAGGATTTTAATATTTATTTTACTACTTATTTCCTGTTCAATAATATTATGAATAGAATTAAAAAAATTAAATCCAAATGAAGTGAAAATATGCATTTATTTTTAATTTTGTATTAATTTTTAAATGTCCATTAATTTACAATGCACATTAATTTGTTTCGTTAATTAACAATGTACATTAATTTTTTTAATTAATTTACATTAATTTTTTTCATTAATTTACAATGTACATTAATTTACAATGTACATTAATTTACAATGTACATTAATTTTTAAATGTGCATTAATTTTTAATTTCACATGAATATTTTATTTCACCGGCCGATTTGTCTTATGATCAAGTGACAAACTTGTTTCATGTTTTACATCTAAATTTATTGTACAAGTAATTGAATCAATATTGTGTTTAAAAAACCTTAATTATTCGTCATTTTGCAATTTATTTCCACGTAATAAAAGAATCCGGTTCAAGGCAGATTTGAGAAAGGCAACAGATAGTAATGTGAGAGGCGATTAATATCCCGAGAAGAGCCAATTGGCACTTTGGCAAATCAGTCAAAATTGATTTTTAAAAACATTTTTTTCCCACCGATAAAATTTTCTCCCTGAATTTTTGTTTTTCGTTTCGAAAAACATCAATTCGGTACTAGAACAAACACAAATTAAATTTAAAAAGAATTGATTAAATTTAATCAATTTAATTAATTAAATTTTGAAGAGTTTAAATAAAAATTTAAAACACAATTATTTTTTTTATTTTGTTTCTTTGCTTTTATTTTTATTTTTTTTTAAACAATTGATGTAATTGCTTTTTCGAACCTCTGGACAATTTGACGATTAATTGGCTTATTGAATATCTAAATAATTACGTTATGAATGCTTTGTGCTTGCTTTATTGAATTTGTAGACAATTATCTAATTAATTGTCCTATTGAATCTCTAGGAAATTGACAAATTGATAATAAATTATTAATAATTTTGAATAATTAAATACCGGATTTTTGAAATGAACTAATTAATTGACAAAGCTAAATAATCGACAATTGACTAATCTTACTTACTAATTAGTCTCTATATAAATTTCTAGACTAATTAGTATTTTATGAAATTCAAAATTTACCAGATAAAACGTTAAATTGAGACGTTTAAAGATAAGAAGAAAAAATTTCCCTTAAAAATAATCATATCGTAATGTTTTTCTCTTAAAGGAAAGGCTTTATCGACTCGACTGGAATTAACTGAAAAATTGATGTTAAAATCACACGAGAGTTGATTATTTTCATGATACTTTAACAAAATGGATTTAAAAAAAATGTTTAAATGAAAAGCATTAAAAAAAGATTTCTTTTTAAAATAAAAGTGATTAAAAAAGGATTTCTTTTTATAATAAAAATGATTTAAAAAAGATTTCTTTTTAAAATAAAAATGATTTAAAAAGATTTCTTTTTATAATAAAAATGATTTAAAAATGATTTTTTTTTTATAATAAAAATGATTTAAAAAATATTTCTTTTTAAAATAAAAATGATTAAAAAAAGATTTCTTTTTAAAATAAAAATGATTTCAAAAAGATTTCTTTTTAAAATAAAATTTTTTAAAAATAATTGTAAAAGATTAAACATTTTTCCTTTTTAAATATTAAAAGTTTGTACATTATTCTAAAGATTCGAGACATGCTATGCTTAGCATTTGTTTTTTTCCTTAAAAAGTTGTTTATTAAAATATATGTATATATCAAAATAACACTTTGAGGAAACATTTTCTTGAAATTTATCATTTGTCTCAAGATACAAAATGTTTGATAAAATGAGAGGTGGGTTTGTTCTTTTTTTTTTGACAAATAAACAAACTCTCGTTAATTGAGGCTTTTTCTTTGGTATGATTTTAGTATATGGACATTGGAGAGGATATTGGAGTTCCCGATGATTTCACAAATAGCGAAATGATTACTGGAATGTGGTGGAGACATTTACTTGCCGGTGGTATCGCTGGAGCTGTTTCACGAACCTGCACAGCACCTTTGGATCGAATAAAAGTTTATCTGCAGGTAAATATTTTTCAAAAACTAGTCCATAAATTTTAACTCGCTTTTTCAAGCGTCACAATACGTTAAAAAGAACTTCTTTTAGTTCGTTTTAAACCATTTTATTCGAAAGTTGCTCTTTAGTTCTTAAAAATTTGATTTTTCTTTTGTTTACAAACTTGATTTTCATTTTGTTTATAAAATTGATTCTCTTTTTATTTAAAAATTTGATTTTCTTTTTGTTTGAAAACTTGATTTTCATCTTATTTAAAAATTTGATTCTCTTTTTATTTAAAAATTTGATTTTCTTTTTGTTTAAAAACTTGATTTTCATTTTGCTTAAAAAGTTGATTCTCTTTTTATTTAAAAATTTGATTTTCTTTTTGTTTAAAAATTTGATTTTCTTTTTGTTTAAAAACTTGATTCTCATTTTGTTTATAAAATTGATTCTCTTTTTATTTAAAAATGCGCTTCTTTTTCTATTCAAGAATTGAAATTAGAATTAATTTAAAATTTCAATTAAATTGATTCTGTTGAAGAATGATTTTCAATTTTGTTTAAAAATTGAAATTTTTTTAATAAATGAAAATTAATATTCGTTTGCGAATAGTAAGCGTAATAGTGATTAGTTTGGTTTAGTTAACTAACCGCTTGCTTTAATTAAATTCGTTGAAAATTGTATATCAGTTGAAGAAATTGAAAATAAATTGAATTAGAAGGTAATTTGTGGATTTTTTTCAGGTACATGGGACACGACATTGCAATATTGTTAGCTGTAGTAAATATATGCTCCGGGAAGGTGGAATAACGAGTTATTGGAGAGGAAACGGAATTAATGTACTTAAAATAGGACCGGAATCCGCACTGAAATTTGCAGCCTATGAGCAAGTGAAACGGAATATTAAGGCTCATAATAATAATAGAGAACTCAATATTTATGAAAGGTTCATCGCCGGATCCATAGCTGGTGGATTCAGTCAGTCCATTATTTATCCTCTAGAAGTACGTGTGATTTTTAAAATCTTCGATATTTATACGTCAGAATATCAAACATTCTATATTCCAAAGAGTTTATCACGTACAAAAGATGATTGATTAACAAAGACAAAAAAATGATTAACAAAAGGAAAAATGCAAAAAAGAATACAAGAGTTCATTTTGAATTCATTAATTATGGATAAATTAAAATTCTGTCCTTTGCAATTTGTATCAATTGAAATTTCAATTGATTGAAGTTTGAATGCATTGAAATTTGAATCAATTGAAGTTTTAATGGATTAAAGTTTGAATTGATTGAAGTTTGAATTGATTAAAGTTTGGAATTGATTGAAATTTGAATTAATTGAATTTTGAATTGATTGAAATTTGATTTAATTGAAATTTGAATTGACTCAAGTTTGAATGGATTAAAGTTTGAATGGATTGACATTTGAATTGATTAAAATTTGAATTGACTGAAGTTTGAATGGATTAAAAGTTTGAATTGATTGACATTTGAATTGACTGGAAATTGAATTGATTGAAGTTGGAATGGATTAAATTTTGAATTAATTGAAATTTTAATTTACTGAAGTTTATGTTGATTGATGTTTAAATGAATCAAAGTTTGAATAGATTGAAGTTCGAATTCATTGACATTTGAATTGATTAAAATTTGAATTTTTAATTAAAGTTTGAATTGACTGGAAATTGAATTGATTTAAGTTTGAATGGATTGAAGTTTGAATTAATTGAAATTTGAATTGATTGATGTTTGAATGGATTAAAATTTGAATAGATTGAAGTTTGAATTGATTGAAATTTTGAATTGAAAAAGATATTTAAGTTTCTAAATTTCATATAACAGTGTACGTGTTTCAAATAAGATAATTCTAAAATGATATTTGATAATTACGCTGCGATATTGTTAATAAATATACTGTGATTAAAGAGTTAATGGTTTCTAATTAAAGGTAATGAAAACGAGATTGGCTCTGAGAAAAACAGGAGAATTCACCGGCATTGTAGATGCTGCGAAGAAAATATACGGCCAAGGAGGTCTACATACTTTTTACAGAGGCTATGTTCCAAATTTAATTGGAATTCTTCCTTACGCAGGAATAGATTTGGCTGTGTACGAGGTGAGAAAAAAGCACAATTTCGATCTAAACTATAGACCAGAAATGATGTTTTTGTGTTTCGAATAGATTTAATTTTGTTGAATGCGTCTTATTTCTTTTTAAATAGTTTTTAGTTTTTTTAATAGTTTGTAGTTTTTTAAATATTTTGTAGTTTTTTTTAATAAGTTGTAGTTGTTTTTTAATAGTTTGTAGTTTCTTTGAATAGTTTTTAGTTTTTCGAATAGCAGTTTAATAGTCTTGTAATTACGGAGAGAAAACTCATTTTGTCTTTGGTTTCTTTTCGTGACACTTATGACTTTATAATTGTCGAACTTTGACAAATATTTAACTGCCTTTTCTTTGTTTCAGACACTAAAGAATAATTACATAAGGACGCACAATAAAGACGAACATCCGTCAGTTTGGCTAGTACTTTTGTGCGGTACAATTTCAAGCACTGCAGGGCAAGTCTGCTCGTATCCTTTAGCTCTAGTTAGAACACGACTGCAAGCTCAAGTTGGGCCTGAAACCTCCAGCATGCTCGGAGTTATTCGAGACATTTTTCAAAGGGAAGGATTTCGGGGATTGTATCGAGGTCTCACGCCTAATTTCCTCAAAGTGAGTCCAATTTTCAAAAAATCGTTTTTAAGGAAAAAACAATTTGATTATTAAATCAACTGTTTATTGTCTTTATTATTCTTTATTTTTTTTTATTATCACCTACCTTTTTATTATTACTTTCTGCTTTTATTATTATTTTCTTTTTTTATTATTAATTTCTGTTTTTATTATTATTTTCTGTTTTTATTATTACTTTGTTTTTATTATTACTTTGTTTTTATTATTATTTTCTGTTTTTATTATTACTTTGTTTTTATTATTACTTTCTGTTTTTATTATTACTTTGTTTTGATTATTACTTTCTGTTTTTATTGTTGTTTACTCTTCTTATTATTACCTTCTGTTTTTATTATCACTTTCTATTTTTATCCTTATCTATGTTTTGTTATAGATTGTTTCTATTACTATTTATTTTATGATTAAATAAATTTGATTGTGGAAAAATAAACGAGGCCTGAAATAAACTAGTAATTTTTTTGCAGGTTGCGCCGGCAGTGTCTGCAAGTTACGTCGTTTACGAGCATGTAAGACAGGCCTTAGGAGTTAACATGACGTGATGAATATGCGCATTAGGAACTATTAATTTAATTAAATTATTCCGCAATTTTATAATTAAGTACCTACTAGAATGCCACGAGCTGTTTCTCGGCATTTCCAGTCGAACCTCGTGATGACTTGCTCTCATCGTCATTTTTACTCAACTGTAACTTATTTATTACACTCTCGAATCGTCGTCGAACTAATCAGTGTCACATTGCAATCCTTAAATATTCATTTTTTCAAATCGTTTCCACCTAATGTAAAAGTTGAGAAAGAAAAGAAGTTCCTGTATTAAGCCTTTTCGGCAAATCTTCTCTAAAAAAAAAGGCTCTGAATAATCAACTGTTATAAATATTGACAAAATCGACACTAATCGAGAGTCGACGTCTTTTTATCAATGCTTTCTCTCAGTCACTTTAAACTTAGGTATTTAATTAAAATTAAGCGTTTCTCGCACGATCGAATGACTATTTTTATGGAAAATAGAAAAGAAAGAAGAAGAAAAGAAAGAAGACAAGAAAAAAGAAGAAAAGAAAAAAGAAGAGAGAAAAGAAGAATAGAAGAAAAGAAAGAAGAAATCAAAAATATATGAAAAATTTTCGCATCTTGAAAAATATGTGAACATTTTTTTGGATTGAAAGAATGTGCGAAAAGTGTCAAGATTCGATCGTGGGAAAAAATGTGAAAAAACATTCGATCGAGGAATTTAAAGACTTTCGATCGAGTTATACTTATTCTGTGATAAGCACGATAAGCGGAATTCATTCATGATTTTATGGCCGAGTGTTCTATTTTTCACACACTGCAATAATATTAGTGAATTTTTCAATGCGATTTGCCTACAATTAATCTTTTTAAATCAGTCCTGTAATAATCAAAATCTATCTATGTAACGATTTAGGCGAGTCGTCTTTTTTTAATTGCAATTAATCGCGCCTTTTGCGACGCTGTTCATTCCTTAGTTTACTTGAAGAAAAAAAAAACTTGAAAAAGTTATGTACATTATTACTAGGTAGAAAAACTATTTATATAGCGCCTCGGTGCTACGAAATCTGTGTACAGATTAGAATCTCGTCTTACCATTCGCGACTTTTGTGAAGGCATTTAAGAATTTTAAATTCTTTTCACATCGGGGGAGAGTTTTATTTATAAAAAATTAATTGAAAAAAAAGAAAGAATAAGAAAAAGGTAAGAAAGAGAAAGATTTTCACTTTTTCTGAATTTATTATTCACAAAAAGTGAACGAGAATTTCCGGAAATTGATGAAAAATGTCAGGAAATTGATGAAAAATGGCAGGAAATTGGAATTAAAAATTTGGGAGAATTGGTCAAAGAAAAAGTATTGCAGTGAATAAAAATTGTAAAATTTAGAAATGAAGATTGTTTAAGGGTTAAAAAAAAGCGTAAAAAGTCTTGTATGCGAACGGAGTCGAAAAGATTTTGTAGCGCTGAAGACAATTTTCTTAGTCTGATAAGTATCCGTATTAAAAACTTAACAACGCAGATATTCTAAAAGATCTAAAGCGCAAATTCGAAGCGTTTTAGCGTCGTGTACAGATATTTTTTATCTTTAAGGGACTGAGTATACATGACCTAAAGGAATAGCCTGACATTTTTAGTTATTTTTTTTTTTTTAATTCGTAGCTCAACGATATCCATGTATATGAACGCCTTTTTCTATGAATAAATGTAATTTATTGATCACTGTTATTCAATGTTGATATTCACATTTAAATTGTGCATCTAGGAAGGAATTTTCAGTCAATAGACTAAGAAATACGTATTTAATATTCAATTTCCTCTCTCTTTAACTTCAGCCTTTTAAAATCTGCTTCTTCAGAATTTCATGTCGCTTTCAAATCACCAAAGACATCCGCGATTTTAATATTACTGCATTCTGTATCCAAATGGTGTCACTGTGATATAATAATAAGGCTTAACAATAAAGATACGTTAATTTTACAGGTTGTTGATTTTTATTTTATTTTGCACTTTGATCTATTTGAATACAGGATCTTCAGGCATTTTTTTAATCGTTAATTACAGATTCTTCGCTACATAAACTTGAAATTAATAATTTCTTTAAAAAAAGCGTAAAGAAAACAAAGATTGGAATTGTAATTCTAATTTTCAAATTATAATTAATATTAATATAAATATATTAATATTAATTACATTAATATAATATTAAATAAAAATAATAAATTAATATTAATATAATTATATTAACAATAATTATATTATGTATTAAGTATATTATATATTAATTATATTATATTAATTACATTAAAAAAATTCGATGCAAAAGTTAGACTTGAAAATGCAAATAATTTGAATTAAAAAGCGATTCTTTTTTTATTTCTTTTATTCATAAATAATAAATCACATTGTTATTGATAGTAATAAAAATACGTCAATATTTGTGAATATGACGAAACGATAAATTTAATGATCAATTAAAATTACTTTCCAACTGTAACAATCTTTTATAATACAACCAAATATAATTTTTTTTTTGTTCTAATGAAACATTCCCGAAATTTTCTACAATTTTAAATTATCAATTCAGTTGGATAAGACGAAAAAAGTGCATTATAATCGTACATCCAATTTAGCAATATTATATTTCCATCTTGCTTTGTTTACAACATATTTTTTTTCGATAATAATGCATTAATAATGCCAGTTTTAAAAAGGCCTTACATTTTTAATGCAATACGACAAATATCTTGCTTGTGATTCTCGCCCTTCTTGCGCAGTGTATGCGTGTATTAAAAATTGAAAAAATGTACCATCTTTGGTATCTAAGAAAACTTGTTCAGTCTGTTCGTAGAATGTGCACTAACAAAAAAAAAAGAGAATCTTTTTATAAATTGCCGCTAAAACAAGAGGGAGAGTTCAAAATTGTATAAATCACTTCAACTTTGCTGATCTGAATCAAAAGTAATTTCTGTAATGATGTAACATTCTTCTGTAATGATATATCGCACATTTCTTTTTCATATATATAAATTCGTAATAAGGCAGAAAAACTGTCAAAATCTCCATTTGATAAATTCCATTCGCTTTTGTTTCAACGATAACAGTCGGTAGTTTCTTCTTTTTTGAAAAGAAAAACAAAAGGAAAACAAGTCAAGAAAAATTTTCCATTATATTTAAGTACGATTTCACAGTTCGGACCAGCGTGTTGTATAAAGCTCAAATTGTACTGTAAAATAGATGACTCGTTCGTACCAATCCTACTCGCTGATTTTTCAAATTGAGCAGGACCTGTACGCTTTATACTTTGATATTTTGTTACAATTATTGCCTACCTATTAGTCATGTTATACAAAATTATTTGCACGTGTGTATAAAATAATTAATCAGAAGATGGAATGTTGTCAGAGTTTGCTATTCTCTGGAGAGAAACATTGTCCAATAATTTCGCTGCATCCTGGTCCAAAATCCAATAAAGTGAACCATCAACAGGCTGAACCCTCGTCGCTGGCAGATTTTCCTTATCCTTCAGAATGCGCTTAAAAATTAAAATAACATGCAAATTAATTATTACATAATTAATATTAAAATAATAATATATAAAATATATAATTAATTATATTAATTAATCATTAATAACCATATTACAATCATATTATAATCATAATTATATTAATTAGTCATATTATTAATTTATCATTTATTTATATTCATATTTATACTAATTTATTTATTATTATTAATATACCTTTTCTTTTCTTCAACTATTATTAATAAAATTAATTTATAAATTTATATTATTATTATTTATTCAGTCATTAACATTTATTAATATTTTACCCGAAGTCACAAACGTTTTAATTTCAGAAAATCAAAACACTTTGTAGGTGTTATCAATTTTTTTTAAAAGTGCGACAAAAAATAATTAGAAAGTAATAGAGTTGGTAAAAAAGCATTTAAAAAAAATTAAAAACTAATAAGTTAGGAAACGTCTTCTTTATATGTAAATAGATGAATATTGTAAGATTTACTAAATATGACTAATCGGCCTCTTTACAGTTATTGTAAATAACTGTATGTATGTCAGTTTCTTTTGCTTTCGGAAGCAAATTAAATTAAGTTACTTCTATTGTTTTTCGAAAATTTGAATGTTGACAATTAAGTGGTGAATAATTGTTTATTGTTAATTGTTCACATCGTAAATAATGTAGTTAAATAAAATAATTTAATGGCCTATTAATAACAAGTGTAAATAAATTATCTGCAACAAAATGATAAATAAATAAATATAAATAAATAAAAATAAATAAATAAAAATAAATAAAAATAAATAAATGAATATAAATAAATAAAAAATTATCAGAACAATAATCTACTAATAATAAACATAAATTACCTTAACCATTGTTTTCTTGCCATCTCCAGAAATAGCAAAAATGCAAACCTTGGCATTATTTATAACAGGGAATGTTAAAGTAATTCTCGATGGTGGAGGTTTAGGCGAATCATTAATAGGACAAATCCACAGACTTGTTTCCTCTAAAAGACGATGATTCGGGAATAAAGAACAAGTGTGGCCGTCTGGTCCCATTCCCAACAATAAAACGTCAAACCTTGGTACGCAGTCGGGCGGGAAATAAACTGACATTTTTTTAATATAATCTTTTGCAGCTTCTTCCGCTAAAAACAAAAATATGTATATTGTAATAAATGATATAATAAATAGAACACTAAACTTATATTTATTACCTGAGAGTTCTGGATCAACTTTTATAAACTGATCTTCAGTAACGGGTATTTTTCCAATAAGGCTTTTTTTGTACGTTCCATACGTCGATTCGGCATGATCAAAGGAAACGATTCTCTCATCGCAAAAGAAAAAACGCCACTTACTCCAATCAGTAGAAATCATCGGCAATCCATCGACCAGAAAATTGACTATAGATCCACCTGTGCCAAAAAATTGTGTTTTTACAAAATTCTAATGCTTACGTCAAAATAACAAATGTTAGTTTTATTCTTTGTTTAAAAAATCTTTCTTTTTTAAACAAAGAAAGATTTTTTAAACAAAGAAAGATTCTTTAATTCTTTCTTTGTTTTTAAAACCGTAAATTCTTGAAAAAGGTTGTAAAGAATCAACAGATTAAAGAAAGAATGAAATTCTGCTTAAAGAAACGATCTACATTTAAATGAACAATTCGTTTTCTGATTTATATTTTTAATGATTTACGACTTCCTTAATTAACTAATAACTTACACTTAAATAAAACTTGCAAAAAAGCACATTTTAAGCAATTTCTCTTGAAAATAGTCAAATGGCTATTTTAAAATCATATAAAACTTGTGAAATATTTTGAGGTTATAAAATTATGAATCGTTGAAGAAATAAGAACCAATAGTACAATAAAGTCTGTTATTTAAAAAAGTTAAAAATATGTTATTTGCAAAAATGAAGAGACGAGTATTGATCATTGCGTCAGCTTAAAAGTTAATGATAAAATTATTGATTCGACATTTACATGAAAGTGACGAAAAATATCGATATTTCTGTTTAGAATGGAAATGACAATGAAAGAAGGATATTATTTAATAAAAGCTGGCGATTAAGAGAGTAATTATCGCTATTTTATGAGATTAACCTTAACCAACAGTCTTACCAGACAAGCCTATTTTGAAAACATCATCACTAGCAATTGCTTCGTTTGCATTTTTTTCTACAAGATTAACTAATTGTTTCACTATACCACTAGTATCAGGTTCAATTAATACTTTAATCATCTTTAAAAAACTGTTTTTTGTTAAATGCCGGAGAATAATTTCGAATGATCATCAAGAATCAAGAATGACCTTGGCAAATATCCGTAAGGCGTGTTTACAATGCTGTTTATTAGGGTGCAGTCACATGCGGAGGATTAAGGGATTAGAGGAATAACTTCAACCAATAGGATTTGAGTCTCTAGCGGTAAATTTAACACCACTGGTTCAAACTATTTCATTAATCTTCCGCATGTGATTTCACCTTTACTTAAGTCATCGTTTACAATAACCAATCACAATCCGAGATTCAAATAATAAAAAACAATTGGGTAATTAATTAATAATTTTAAGTTAAAATTACTTCTTTTCAGAAATACATTTCAATAAATTGCTTACAATTGTCTTTTGGAATTGTACGACTAGTTTTTAATAAAAATAGTTTTGCGGGAGACACAAATGGTTAAACTGGACAAATGCTCTTTTTCTTTCTCGTGGGCCAAAGTGTAGTCTCCTAAAGAATAACAAAGGCTGTTTTTTTATTACAACCTCAGTGATAATTTTGCTCAAATCAGTAGTTTTTTTATGCAGGCAATTCTACAACTTTTTATGACAAGGAACTTCAAATCAAACGCATATTTATACATGTATTTTAAACGTTTCCTTTATCATTTTGTGTTGTGCCGGGGATTGTAAATGGTCAGTGCACTTTTCTATCGATTTTCTTATCAAATTATAAAATACGCACATTCTCTGATTAATAAACAGACACTCCATTTTTTAAATATTACTGTTTATTTATTTAATAAACAGTTCCAATTTAATACAAAATTTAACTCTGAATGTTATTTACGTCTAAATGGATTTTTTTATTAATTTTTTACTGTATTCGAGCCTGTATTCTATTTTATTCTATTCTTTCTTATTTTATTCTTTCTTATTTTATTCTATTAGATTATATCAAATTCTCTATCATTATGTTTTATTAATATTTTTTGTATTCATTCATCGTTTGAATTTTATTTTCAAAGTTTTTTATTTACAATTGAAATGTCTGAATTGCTACCCTGTATTCGTTAGTGTATGAGTAAAGATATTCTGCAGGGGTTTTTAATATTTAAAAATAAATTACAAAACAATAATAAGAGTGAAAAATAAAAAAGTAAACAATAAAAGAGCAAACAATAAAAAAGTAAACAATAAAAGAGTACAAAATAAAAGAGTAAACAATAAAAGAGTATAAAATAAAAAAGTAAACAATAAAAGAGTACAAAATAAAAGAGTAAACAATAAAAGAGTACAAAATAAAAAAGTAAACGATAAAAGAGTAAAAAATAAAAAAGTACAAAATAAAAAAGAGTACAAAATAAAAAAGTAAACGTAAAAAATAAAAGTGTAAAAAATAAAATAGTACAAAATAAAAGTGTGAAAAATAAAAGAAAAAATGTGTAAACGAGAACAATTTTATAATGCAAGAAAATAAATATTAATATATAAAAATAAATATAAAAGCACTAGTAGAAATATAAAGTATTATTAAAAACAAAAAATAAAACTTTTGCAAAATTTGTAATAATATTGGATTAATTTTTCTCTTTTTTCTGTGTAGGTTCTTTATCACGAAACATCGTAGGAAAAAAATAGCACCATGGTTTTTCACCGTTGCCTGCTTATTTTGTATTTTATTTTAATTAACACGATTCTCGCTAATCAAGTTTCATTGCAACATCCAAAAAAGTACGAACCAAATTGGGATAGTTTGGATAAACGTCCTTTGCCAAAGTGGTACGATGAAGCCAAATTAGGAATTTTTATTCATTGGGGAGTATTCAGTGTACCCAGTTTTGGATCAGAGTGGTTTTGGTATAACTGGAAAGGTAAATAACACTAGAAAAATAAAAAAAATAATATTAAAAAAGAAGAAACAGTATTTTAAATAATAAAAAAAGTATTTAAAAAGAAGAAACAGTACTTTAAATAATAAAAAAAGTATTTAAAAAGAAGAAACAGTACTTTAAATAATAAAAAAAGTATTTAAAAAAAAGAAACAGTACTTTAAATAATAAAAAAAGTATTTAAAAAAAGAATTAAACAATATTTCACAAAATCATGAAATAATATTTTACAAAATGAAGAAACAATATTTTACAAAATAAAGAAATAATATTTTACAAAATAAAGAAATAATATTAAAGAAAGTTAAGTAGTTTTAAATTTTGATAGTAAAAATTCTCGAGTTATTTTTAATTAATAATTTAAAAATTTTCAGCTGGTAATCCTCTCTACATTGACTTTATGAAAAAGCGTTATCACCCAAATTTCACTTATCAAGACTTTGCCAGGGATTTCACGGCCGAATTTTTCAATGCTTCTCAGTGGAGTGAAATTTTTCAAGCATCAGGAGCGAAATATATTGTTTTGACTAGCAAACACCACGAAGGATATACTCTGTGGCCTTCTAAATATTCCTTTAGCTGGAATGCTGTAGACGTCGGACCGCAACGAAATCTAATAAGTAAATCATAATTATCCTAAAGGAAAATTCTGAAAAAATTAATAAATTCATGAATAATATGAATGACAATATAAATGATAATAATAATAATAATAATAATAATAATAATAATAATGGTAATAATAATAATAATAATAATAATAGAAATAATAATAATAATAATGGTAATAATAATAATAATAATAATAATAATAATAATAATAATAATAATAATGGTAATAATAATTATTGTACAAAGTTTCGATTTAACATTGAAATTAAAATAACACTGATTTGTCAACAATTAGCAATCTTAAAATTCGTTTATTGACTGAAAATAAATTTTTGTTTTAGACGAATTAGCAACTGCGATTCGGAGCAAAACAAATTTAACGTTTGGACTTTATCATTCTCTCTACGAGTGGTTCAATCCGCTTTATTTGGAAGACAAGAAGAATTCATTTACCACCAACAGTTTTGTCACTCAGAAGATTATTCCTGAATTAAATGAGCTCGTAGACTTGTATAAACCGGAAGTGATTTGGTCAGATGGTGACTGGGAAGCTTCTGATAGCTACTGGGAGTCGAAGGAATTTTTAAGCTGGCTCTACAATTACAGTCCAGTGAAAGAAACTGTTGTTGTTAATGATAGATGGGGAATAAATATCACATGTCGGCATGGTGATTTTTACACTTGCAAGGACCGTTATAATCCTGGTAATCATTTTCTAGTTGATTACATTATTTTACTTTGACAAAAATCTGAACGCTAAAAATTCTGAACAAATTCTGACAAAATTTCTGATTAGTATTAATTTTATAGTTAATATAATTATAAATAAATAAATTATAAATACATAAAATTAATAAATATAAAACTAATAAATATAAAATTAATCAATAAATTATAAATACATAAAATTAATAAATATAAAAGTAATAAATATAAAATTAATAAACAAAATTAATAAACAATAATTAATTAATATTAATTATATTTTATAATATATGAATTTTATTATTTATTATTTATATGAATTTTATATTCAACATAAATATAAAATTAATACTAAGTAGAAATGAGGAAGTAGTATAATATAATTTACGTGACTATAATTTTTCTTATCGTTTTAGGTGTCTTGCAAGCTCATAAATGGGAAAATTGTCTGACGATTGATAAAAAGTCCTGGGGATTTCGAAGAAACGCGGCATTAAGTGATTACATGACTTTACAAGAATTGGTTCGAGAATTGGTAATTACGGTCAGTTGTAATGGGAATTTATTAATGAATGTTAGTCCAACCAAAGAAGGCATAATTCCTCCTATTTTTGAAGAAAGACTTCGTGGAATGGGTACTAAAATACAAAATAGTTTTAACTTCTTTCCGCCTTGATAACTGCATCTCTACTGCAATTGATAAATACATTTTGATAATTAATTTCATTTTAATGTTTATAGTTAATTTTATTTTAATTTTTATAATTAATTTTATTTTAATTTTTATAATTAATTTTATTTTAATTTTTATAATTGTAAATTCAATTTTAAAATTTAATTTTCATAATTGTAAATTCAATTTTACAATTTAATTTTTATAATTATAAATTCAATTTTTAAATTTAATCTAAAATATGCTTTTAATCTAATTCAAAACATTTCTATTAAACAATTATTGAATACCAAATTTTCAGGACGTTGGTTATCGATAAACGGTGAGGCAATTTACAAAACAAAGCCATGGAAAGTACAAAATGATACTTTATCAAAGGATGTTTGGTACACTCAAAGCAAAAACGGCACCAAATTATATGCAATATTTCTTTCATGGCCTGAAAATAAAATCTTGGCTTTAAGAGGCATTAAAATTCCAGCCTTGACCCAGGTCAATCTTCTAGGATATCCGTTTGAACTTACGGTAAGATTTAAAAATATTCCTCTCTAGAGAAAGTATTCTTTTTTAGGTAACATTTTTTTCTAGAAAGAGTATCTCTTCTAAAGAGTACTTTTTACAGAAAGAGTATTTTTTCTAGAAGGAAAAGTAGTTCTTCCAAAAAGAGTATTTCTACTTATACTTTATCTACAAAGAATACTTTTTCTAAAAAGAGTACTTTTAATAAAAAGAGTACTTTTAATAAAAAGAGTACTTTTAATAAAAAGAGTACTTTTACTAAAAAGAGTACTTTTACTAGAAAGAATATTTTTCCTGAACAAAGTATTTATTCTTATTTACAATATTCTCTTTAATTCTTATGATTAATAAAAACTGTGTTTCTTTTCCGAAAAGTGGGAGCAACGTCCAAATAGTCTTCTAATTGATTTGCCAGTAGAAGCTCGTAAAGATCAACCTGCTTGGGTCGTAGTCATAAGTAATAACATGTAATTATTACAAGTTTTACAATTTTACACATTGTTATAAAATTGATTTGCTGTACTTTTGATAAACGTGCTTACAAATCGTGAAAATTGTTTTTTATTATTCCTCCAGCATAGTATAATAATACAAAATCTAATGAAAACAATGCTTCTCTATGAGGAAGCAAAAATCAATAAATTTAATTCAATTCAAACCGTTTAATTCAAAACTTGAATTCAATCAACTTTATTAATACTTTAAACTTTAAGTATACAAAATTTATACATTTCTATATTTATTTATTTATCATTATAAATGTATTTAAATTGAGAAAAATAAAAATATGCATACCATGAACCAGTCTGTTATAATCACAAGTAATTTCTGAACAATTTTTCGTAATTCAGATAATTGAGAAGATCACGAATTTGTACAGAAACACTCTCTTCATTTCTTTAGAGTTGAGAAACTTCATAAAAGTAAGCTCCGAGTAATTTGGTCTGAAAGCAAATTACAGTTTCATTAATATTGTTTCATTGTTAAAAATCGTTTATATATGTTTTAAATAAATTTATATAATTTATATAATTTATAATAATAATTTAAATAAATTTAAATAATTTATAAATGTTTTTATATGTTGATGTAAAATTCTCAATTTTGAAACTGAATAATTTTATGCTTTATTTTTTGAAACAAAATCCATTTGTTTTGAAACTTTATTCATTTTCAAACTTTTGTCATTTGCGAATTATTTATTATTAATTGCTTCGATGTTTGTTTCGATTTTTGTTTTTCAATTTACTATGATTCGATTTACTGTTTCAATTTACTGTTTCAATTTACTGTTTCAATTTACTGTTTCGATTTACTGTTTCGATTTACTGTTCAGATTTACTGTTCAGATTTACTGTTCCGATTTACTGTTTAAATTTACTGTTTAAATTTATTTCGAAACTACGATTACACATTCGATTGCTTCATTAATTTCAAGAGAATTATTTCTAGTGATTTAGTGAATAATTACGAACTTACCCCTTCAATATAATTACGGACATCAACTTTTTCATTCTGCGAATGTGCACCATCGTCTCCAGCACCAACTGGCAGTAGTAAAACATTTTTGCCAGTGACTTCTTGGAAGGTGAGAGTCACGGGAATCGATCCACCTTCACGAGACATGTCGGGATCAACTTTATAAACATGTTTTGTCGCTATTCGAGCTGCTACATAATGAGGATGATCCGGATTCTCAGTCCAAGCTCTTCCTCCATGATCCATAGATATTTTCAAATTATTCGGACTATTTCTTGCCGCCCAGTGCTTTTGCAAATAAGCAGTCACTTTTGTCTCCACTTCCTTCGGAGTCATATTAGGCACTATTCTTATCGAAAATTTGCCTACAACTTTCCCAGGAATGACAGTTTTTGATCCTGGTTCACTGAAAGCGCCCTCGATTCCATGCAGCGAAAGACTCGGTTGTCTCCATCTGTGCATCAGCAATTGATTCTGAAAAATTAAATCAATCAATATAATAGTCTAGTAATAAAATCAATAGTAAAGTAATCAATAAAGTAATCAATAAAGTAAACAATACAGAAAAAATAAATAAAATAATAAATAAATAATCAACAAACAAAATAACAAATAAAGTGATCGATAAATAAAGTAAATAATAAATAAAATAAATAATCAACAAACAAAATAACAAATAAAGTAATCGACAAATAAAGTAAACAATAAATAAAATAATAAAGTAAATCAACAAACAAAATGAAATTAATCCAACAAACTTCTTGAAAGAAATATTTCGCCGAACCTTTACAAAAATGTTTACATTTTTAATTTACTTTATTTTATTTACGTTTACTTTATTATTAACAATTGATTTGAAAAACTAAGTTTTTAGTTCTAGATTCCGGTGCTTTTAAAAATTACCTTGTCCTCGTGAACCAATTTGTTGCAACCGATATTTTTGCGGAAATCCTCCATGTCGAATTCGATATCTTGGTAAGATTTTATTTCAGCCTCGAGCAATTCGGCGACATTGTCGTACATTCCATCGACTAAAATTTTGCCCTTCGAGTCGACTAGAGTATTCATGAGATAGACGAGATCAGCCATCGCTTCGTGAACTGAACCTCCAAAAGAACCGCTGTGTAAATCTTTTTCGGCGCATTTTACTTCCAAGAAAAAGTAACAAACGCCTCGAAGACCATAAGTAATGCAAGGCTTTGTTGTTCCTAACCAATAATTGTCAGAAATGCAAACGTAGTCGATTTCCTTAATAAACGGCGTATCTTTCCTCGAGATCAAAAGATCGTCCAAGCCTTCGCTTCCACTTTCTTCCATTCCTTCAAATACGAACTGAAATTAAAACACCAAATTTGCAATTTAAATAAATAAATAAATAAATAAATTCATCATGAATTTATGATCGTGTAATTTAGTATCTTATTTATTTCTAACTTATTTGCTTTTTTATAATTATCGTGTTTCTAACTTATTTGTCTTTTTATAATCATCGTGTTTCTAACTTATTTGTCTTTTTATAATCATCGTGTTTCTAACTTATTTGTCTTTTTATAATTATGTGTTTATTTCAGTATGTGTTTCTTTTTGAATTATTTGTTTGTTTTTAGAGTTTTACTTCTATTTGTGATGCACTCCGAAAGATTTTAGGTTTCGAATGTAAGTTATGTTTGATGGTAGTTTTAACTTGATAAAAGCTTCGATTTCAATTATTTGCAATCAAAAGGAGTTTTCTTTGAATACTTGGTATATATACTAACAATGAAAACTCTCTTTGTCTGCAAATAATTAAAAGGGATGAAAGCATTAATAAAGCTGATTAAGTTAAAACTGTCACCAAACTTAACCTATATTCAAAACCTATAGGGTCCCTTCCGCTTCACGTTTCTTTATTTCTAAATTACTTGTTTGGTTTTAAATTATGTATTTATTTATGTGTTTATTTTTATATTTGCTTATTTCTATATTTGTTTATTTGTATATTTGTTTATTTGTTTATTTCTATATTTGTTTATTTGTTTATTTCTATATTTGTTTATTTGTTTATTTCTATATTTGTTTATTTCTATATTAATTATTTACTTTTGCATTAGAAATCTCGAATTAAAAGTTATAAAAACTGGTTTATAACCTTGACATTGACAGGGATTTCGATGCCCAAGGCTTTATAAGCCTCTAAAGCGTGAATCCAGCAAAGAATTGGGCCCTTGTCGTCAGTGCTTCCTCTGCCGTAAAGTTTTCCATTTTTCTCGACGAGGGTGAAGGGTTCTGTGTCCCAGCCGTCCTCTTTTAAGGCCGGTTGGACGTCGAGATGTCCGTAAATGAGAACAGTCTTTTTCTTTGGATCGGATCCTAAATGGCCTATTAAGACGGGAGGCAAGGGAATTTCTTGTCCTCCAGGTAACTTTTGTTTACCAATATCTGCCAATTCTGTAGTTGCACCTAGAGCCTGCATTTTTACTTCTGCCCACTTGATCATTCGCACAACCTCGTCTCTTTTCTCTGGCCATCCTGAGACAGATTTGATACTCACAGCTTCAGCGAGGTTTTTTATGTAGTCAGACTTGTGCTCATCAATGTACCTAAAAAAGTCATATTAAAAATATTATCTTCTTAATAATGGAGACGTTGACAATATTAAAAATATGTAAAACATTTTTAAATATTAACAAGCATTTCAATAAAGGATTAAACATTGTAAATGTAAATTTACTTTATTTACTTTAATAAATTTAATAAATTTACTTTAAATTTACTTTACTGTAAATTGTTTGTAAATTTATTTATCGCTGTGAATTAGAGTGTAAATTTACAACAAAATAATCATAAAGATTTGAAAAAAGTGTATTTTACTGATAAGTTACACTTGTTTTAAAAATTGTATTGCGGATTTTTCTATATCTTGGATAATTGTTAATTAGTTTTAAAGTACAAGGTTCACAATGGTTCATAAATTACATACATAGTAGAGTTTCAGAAAAACTTGGTCATGCTTGAAGTGCTTTTGATAAGAATTTACTTTGATTGTCACGTTTGCGATAAAACAATTTTTAATAATCAGTACAAACAGAAATTAGCCTATTGTTTCTAAAATTATACTATTTTGTACACAATACTAGAAAATTTATTTTTAAAAAAATATTTTAATTGTTAGGTAAATTTACATAGAAATTTATCAAACAGTTATAATGAAGTAAATAATAGTTTTCTTTTTGATTTTAAAAACACTTGAATTATGGTTATCACGAGACCAGTTGAAAGTCCAAAATAATGTTATCAACCACTTATTAATTGACACTAAATAAACAATAAATTAACTTTTGATTTAATAGTTATATTAAATTTATAAGAATCATTAATTAGACTATAAAATTTCAGAAAACAAAGTAGTACTAGAGTAAGTAGTACTAAATATTAATAATTAAAAAATATTAATAATGAATAAATATTAATAATGAATAAATATTAACAATGAATAAATATTAATAATGAATAAATATTAATAAAAAGTAGGTTTGAATTACTTAAATAGATTTTCCAGAATAGGTGGAAGAGCCATATTCCTATACAAAAATGATATAAAAACCTTTGTTGAACTAATTTAAAAAAGTATATTAACTCAAAAACAAAACTAAAAAATGCTACTGTACAATAATACTTCAATAATTACAATGAAGTTACAATAAATGAATAAAGGTTAATGATCTGTCAACCAGTCACTAACACTACTACATAAAATCACGAGATTCACTCAAGTGGGAGGGTGTTTCCTGCGAAGCAAATTGTGGATTCGGCCTAACCAAATTATGGTATATACATATATCTTCTTGCTCAAGTTAAAGCCGCATTTACACCTTCTCTTAAACTTGTCCAAAACAACAAAATCTACATTAGAGAAAGAGAAAAAGAGAAAGAGACAGCTTTTTTTGTGGTTTGGACAAGTTTGACAGGTGTAAATGCGCCCTGAGTTTTTACTTAGGGTGCATTCATATTTTACAGGGCTGGGAAGCTACGCATGTTAGTTCGACATTTTTATTTGACGTCACAATAGTCGGCAACTGTCATATTAAAATGTATTCAACGATTTTAATCAAAAAAATCTACTAGACGTAAGATTGGAAACTAATTTAGTGTGCAGGATATTTATTATTGCTGGTAATATTCATATTATAAATATTTATATTTCATTATAATAACTGTCATGATAACTGCACAGATAAAAATTTGTTAGGTTATGTATTTGGCTTCTGTTTGTTCACTACACGGTTCATTACGATTGTTGTAATGTTTTCTTTGTTACATAAGAAGAACCACCCGATTTTATTTGATAACTCAACTTTTTTTGAATGGGACATTCATTATCACTATACCAAAAAGAAATGTTTTCGTAAATTTTTGTACCATTTTCTTCGTGAAGAAGATAACACAAGTCGCACATGGTTTTCTCGGTAACAGATGCTTGATGAACCACATAATTTCGTTTCCAGCGAAAATATTTCAAATATTCAGTACGATTTTCTGAAAGTTGTAACAAGTATTTCGCTAACTCTTTGGGAGATTCAAAATCTAAGGCATTTATGTATGAATAGGGTGGAGCAAAGTGTTTGTAATTTGCTCCTCCGTACACTACTGGTACCACGTAATACCTAAAAGAATAAAATGAAATGTATATTTGTTGCTAATTTATTGAATAGTTAATTTTTAGTGATTATTAATTAACTATAAATTGCAATAAACATACAAAAACAATACTCACTGGAGTGCATTGAAGAACTTTTCAGTCACGTAATCGTTACAAAAAGAGTTTTCAAAAGATAAGTAAAAGTAGTAATTAGGCTCAACAAGTTTCGCGAAACAATTATTTTGCCGAGGACATTCTTTATCGCTAAATAACTTACAATGCCCGACTTTATCAACTTTCATGTAATTTTCCAAATCTTCTACATAATTTTCTCTGCCACTTTTTGTATCACAATTGCTTCGAAACCAAATTGCCATGTTTTTCTTCCTTTTCACAATTTCTGAAATAATTTCATCTTCCGCAATATGTTCTTCTGAAAAATACGAATAGAAAATTTTTAAATTGAAACTCTGTCAGTTAAAAGAAAGTACTATATATCAATATACATTATTAAAAAAAACTGAGTTAAAGAAACAAATGATGAAAAAAAATGAAAAAAATACGAAAACTTTTGACAGTTGAGGTTATGTTGGCTGTACTTCTTTTCGAGTAACTCTTAAAAATTTAACTCCGGTTTTATTGAACTCTGCGAATTTGTTTAAATGTATATAATGACCTTCATACGACGTATTCCATTTAACCGCAACACTTGGTGCCACAACTGATTGACTTTCCTTTTCTGCAATGTTTGCGTAAGGCCAAATTACGTCACTATTCATACTATAACTCATTGTTAAGTTAAAAAAATTATTACGGAAAAATTGTAGAGCTTTTGCATTTGTCGGACTTTCCAAACTAACAAACACATATCTTTGTGAAGCGGATCTCTTTTTGGGTAAATCATCCGGACTTAAATCAATTATACCATGAAATAAAATTGCATCAAAATTTTCTTCATTAATTATATGCCTGTTAAAGGTTGAAATGCATTTCTTATGCAAAGGACATTTTTCGAATTTGTCTTCCGTATAATAAAATCTTTTATCTCCAAACATGGAATTCCAGAATAAAATCGTTTTGACGGATTTATTGCGAAATGCATCCTGATTCAAAATTGTTTCATATTCCACAAGACTTTCTTTGAAATTAAAATTCACCATTAGGTAAAGTGTCAAGATGATTGAAATACTTATTATAAATAAGTATATTCTTCTTTGATACATTACTACAAAATCCGTCCAATATGTACAGCTTTTTATTTATATTTTTATTATGAAATGTCGTTGATTAAAAACATAACCAAGATGCAAATTATGCTGTACATTTTTCGAATCATTATTTTCCTAAATGTAGTCCCAAATCTGTAAAAATAAAAAATTTTAATTTATATGAAATTATAATTTTTTATCCAAACAAATTAACAGCAATTTATTCTATTTGTAGTAGATTTTCAAAACAAATTCACCAAAACAAAAATTCGAAATAATTTCAATTTCCATTTTATACAATTTGGCCAATAGATGAAAAAATTGCAGAAGAGTTGTTTTTTAATTTTAGATAGGATGCAAGAACTAGCACACTGCACTTATGACTCTTTATGACTAAGTACTGTATTGTCTGCACTTCAAACACATTTTATTTATCCTTGCAACATTTTATCTTGATCGTAAACTATTGATAAAATAAATTTACCTTTGAAAATTTTCAATTAATGTCAACACTTTGTAAGTTAATTTTATTGGATTTTACATTTTTTCAATACAAATTAACAAAATAAGTCGTAATAATTAATAGTTTATGCAATAATATAATTGCAGTATGACAAATATTGTAAAATACACAGACCGCAATTAGTTTCCTGAAAGACTGGTCGCGACTTAGAATAAATAACTATTTTAAAAAACAATAATTTAAATTTCAAACTCCATGGCGAATTTTATAATTTTATGCAGATAGAGTAGAATATAATTAAATAGAATAGAAATTTTAATAAAAAAAAAAAAAAGAACAAAGTGGAAATAAATTTTTTTGATTTTAAGAAGATAAACAATTTAGCGAATAGAAAAGAAAAACAGAATTACCGAGGATTGTCTGTAGATGTAAATCGCTGACTTTGAAATTTTTTGATAAATAATAATAGTCTTAAAAAATAAATAAGAGAAGAATAGATAAGGATTGACAATTTTAATCCAGGGAAGATTTGAATTGTGTTTTTGGTTCTAAGAAACACAGAATTTTTGTTGTTTTATAAATAAAAAAATAACTTCTTTTTCATTTTTATTTTAGAGGCCGGGGAACCACAAAAAATGCATTAAAGCTTCATTTATAACTTCTGTTTAATTTGTCCAATAACGCAAAATCTACATTAAAGAAAGATAGACAGTCTGTCTCTTTTCAATGTAGATCTTTCGTTTTGGACAAGTTCAACAAAACATGTAAATGCGCCTTTAAACGCAGGATTTGGACAAGTTCAACCCAAAGTCACTGTGAATTCTACTTTAATGGACGTAATTGAGTTACACGTTCCCAGCCCTGATTTTTACGCATGCGCAGAAACAATCATAATGTTTGTTGTTTTCACGTGTTTATCTCTTCTCCTGCATATTTTTAATAATTTTATAACTATTTTAAATTAAACTTCACTCTCGAATAATTTTGCATAAGAAGAAGAATTTTTTAGAACCTCAATATGCTTTCGACTTTGTCGAAAACTGATGTGCTAGCTATTTCTTACGTTAATGATTTTATTTGTCTAGGTTAGTTTACAATTTTTAAGTCATATTATTAATACTATATTTTATATTGATACTATAATTTGTAAAATTAAAATAAAACGTTCTTGGGAACTAAAACGATAAAAGCTATTACGTTAAAAAATTATTACAAATAATCTTATGAAATAATAAAGTTTGAACAAAGTTGTATAACTTTTATAAGTTATGTACATGATATAACTTTTATAAGTTATGTACATGATATAACTTTTATAAGTTATGTACATGATATAACTTATAAAAAGTCATAGTATAGGAATATAAAAAGTATAGTATAAATTCATAATTTAAATGTAAAATTTACCATATAATTGTTACAATAAATTGAATTGTAAAACAAGTCAAAATTATTTTATGACAATTTTTCTGTTTGTCTTTTTAGGACTGGGCTCTTATTTACACGTAGTAAACAAATTTAATTACAAATTTATAGCAAAATTGAATGTTTTGTATCCCCAGAGAATACATGGCATTAAAAAAACACCTGAGAATGAATTGATCATTTTTGGAGGTAAAAGTTTAAGGATTTGCAAACTTGACATTATTGATAAACAAGTGAAGTATGTTTTCTTACAATTGATTATTATTATTTAATAACAAATAAATTACAATTTATATTTATTATTTATATTATATATATTATATTATATATATATATAAATATACATCTTATACTAAAACAATATTTAAAAAAATCTATTGTATCACTTTAAATTAAATATTAATCAAGCAGTTAAATATAACAAGCTTAATTTTTTCCAGAATACACAGTGTTTCGGATATTCACCAATTCACGGATTGGATAATTGACGCAGAATGCGTTTCTTTAAAAAATGAAAAAAAATTATCAATCCTATTTGCTCATAATAATTTATACATTTGTGATTTACTCAACAAACAACAGCACACCGTATGGTGCGAAGAAAAATGCATCTTGTAAATTTCTTGATAAACAAAAATTTGTTTTTTGTATGTTATAAAGTTTATACTAACTGTTAATTTTAATATAAATATCTTGTACAGATATGGCGGGAGTATTTTTCAAAATGATCATGAAAACGTCGTTGTCTTCAGTGGAACAGTGTTTCAAGAAATTTTAATTTGGCAAGGAAATACCAGTACTTCTAATGATGCAAAAATTTTGCATCGATTGAAAGGACACAATGTAGGTTTTTTACATTATTTTTAGTGCGCTACTAAATTAACGCACAGTATAAATATGTTTAAACATAATTTTAATTATTTCATGTATATATAATTAGATGTTTGCAATTTACTCACTTAAAAATTTGTAGTAAAACTTTTCACTTTTTTGAAGTACATAAGGTTTCTTTTCATAGGATTCCAAACACTACGTTATTTTTTCTGCGAAAGGAATATTTGTCTAATTTTATAGTAGTGGAGTTCTGCCATTAACTCTCTTGAGGATTAGAAATACTATACTAGTCCGATGTGATAATATTACATGGAACATTAAAAACTTGATCATTTTATTTCATGTTTATAAATGAATTTTTACAAGTTTTTTTACATTCTTTTTAAATGTATTTTTTTATAAGTTTTTTTTACATTCTTTTTAAATGCATTTTTATAAGTTTTTTTTACATTCTTTTTAAATGTATTTTTATAAGTTTTTTTTACATTCTTTTTAAATGTATTTTTTACACTTTTTTTAAACGTATTTGTTTACATTTTTTATAAGTTTTCTTTTACATTCTTTTTAAATGTATTTTTTAACACTTTTTTTAAATGTATTTGTTTACATTTTTTATAAATGTATTTTTTGCATTCTCATTAATAATGAGAAGATATTAATAAATAAGATTATTTTATAATTAAAACAAAGTTTTTCTTGAACAAGAATTAATTTTTAATATTAATAAATTAATAATAAATTAATGTTCCTTTTTTTTGTTTCAGGGCGTTATATTTTCTGTTCGTTATGATCCGATTACGAATATCATCTGCTCTACATCTGATGATAGGACAGTAAGATTATGGAGTATTTGTGAAAAAAGTCAGATTACGCCTACACGCAATTATGTTGAATGGAATAAAGTTGTTGTTAATCTTAAGGCAACCATGTACGGTCATACCGCTCGAGTCTGGAGAGCAATTATAAAAAACAATATAATTATTAGCATCGGTGAAGTGAGTCATATTCAAAAGAATTTCAAAATTATTTGTAGACGTTTGTAGCCATTTTACTTGTAAATGAACATTTTGTTATGATTCGCTAAAAAAGAAAAAACATGATAAAGATTAATTAAAAACAATTAATACAAATAATTGATACAAATAATTAATTAATACAAATAATTAATTGATACAAATAATTAATTGATACAATAATTAGGACCTTTAAAATAAATTATATTAATATACTGTTTCAGGATTCACAAATTTGCCTGTGGTCCAAAAATGGCCAATTCTTGAAAAAAATACAAGCACATAATGGATCGCCGATTTGGTGCATGGACGTGTCGACAGAAGACAAAAAAATGATAACAGGAGCAGCTGATGGATCCGTTTATGTCTGGCCTTTTCCTTTCACAAATGATCCTGAGAAGGATCTCTTAATTGGTCAGGAAATTAATAAAACTCCAAAATTCACAAGTTATTTTTCAGGTGGTATTATAGTAATTAGAGATGACGGGGAAATTAATTACTTTCATCCAATCACTCATAATTTAATTACTTCGTCTATCATTCCGAAATTTACATCCTACATATCAATTCAAGTATCACCGGATAAAAATCGTGTCGGTCTTGGATCAAAAGACGGCCTGATTACGATTTACGAAAGGGTTAATGAAGAATTAAAGTGCCAAATTACTGAGAAAATAATGGACAGTAAAATATTTTCAATGCATTGGCTGAATGATCAAACTTTATTAATATGCGGTTCTCTAGGGCGTTTGAATATTGTTCGTATCGCTTCGGATGGTAAGAACTCATTTTGATCTTAAACGAATCGTCAATTTCAATCTTAGATAAATAAATATTTTGATTTATTATTTTTTATTTATTATTCATTATTATTATTCATTATGATTATTATTCATTATTATTATTATTATTCATTATTATTATTCATTATTATTATTATTCATTATTATTATTAATCATTTATTAGACAACTAAATATCATATAGTTTAATTCACCGAACAAATTCATTGACAGGTAAACTCGAAAAATCATCCGAGTACATTTTGCCAGAAAGTCGAGAACGTTGGATAACTTCTGCCATTTTGCATAAAAATCTTTTAATCTGCGGAGACAGATCAGGAAATGTTTTTGTTTTCAAAATATTTGCCAAGGAAGGTGAAGATTCTCAAAAGCCGGTTCAAATATTCCATAAAATTCACGGCAAATTGGGGATTCAAGATTGCCTGATTAAGAATAATAAATTAATAACCGCAGGACGTGACGGACATTTGAGATTTTATGAAATTCGCAATGAAAATGGTGAATATATTTTGGAATTAGAGAATGCGAAAAATATGCCAATGGATTGGATTAGTAGAATTTTAGAAACGAAAGACGATCTGTATACTTTTGGCTTTAGTGAGGTAAATTTGTAATTATAGCAACAGTCATAAAAGTGATTTATATAATTTTTTTAAATTGCAGGTTGACTTTATTATCTACAGCGTGTCTCTGCGCAGAATATTAATTAGAATCCCATGTGGTGGTGGTCATAGATCCTGGGATTGCGTTATTGACAAAAATATACTCAAGTTCCTTTTTATTAAAGACAAACGAGTCCATTTGCAAGTTTTCCCTTTTCAAAAATTGGCTCTCCTTCCTCTTATCGTAAGTTGATGAAAAATATAAAAAAGAAACTTGAATGAAACCAATTTTTCTGAGTTTTGATAATTGAATGTAGATTTAAAAAATTGAAAGCAGATTTTAAAACTGAATTTCGAAATTGTAGATACGATAACGAATTGTAAATACGATATTTTATAAAAAAAATATACATATTTCAGGAAGGATTTCACAGCAAAGAAATTTATTGTTTAAGAAAACTGAAGACTTTGGAGAATTCTTTTATTTTTATTTCTGGTGGTGAAGATTGTTCTCTTCGCATCAGTCAAGGTTTCAAATCAAAGGCAACCAAGGAAATCGAAGACTTTAAAACTTTGGAGATTTTAGATGGACACATTTCAAGTATAAAATGCTTGGCTGTTTTAAATATAGAAAATACTGAATTTTACAGTAAAAATCTGATATTTTCGGGAGGAGGAAGAGCTCAATTAAAAGCTTGGAGATTAAACATCAAGTCAGGAAAAAAGGAGTTAACGAACGAAGATTTAAATTGCAAATCTCTGGATTCGTTTATGTTACGAGGCACTGACAAAGAACGAAAGAAACTTAGTAAATCGACAAAAATTACTTACGATGTGGATCCTGAGACTAGATTTATGGATATTAGCGTGCACTCTTGTCTTGATGTTTCAAATTTAATTTTTCTTTTCGTTGCATGTTCTGATGGATACTTCAGGTATTTGTAAACAAAAATTTGTCATATTGATTTGCAAAGTTTTAGAAATATTGACAAAGTTTGGAAAAGGTGTGTAATTTATAAAAAAATATTTTGAAGGATTAAGAAAACGGATTTTGTTTTTTTAGGATTTTTTCCTGGAACACTGATGAATCGAAATTTAAACTCGAAAATTCTCTTCAATGTGAACGTTGCATTTTGAAAGTTTATTCATTTTTGCACAAGAATAATTTAATTGTTTTGACAATGGCTACTGATGGCATCGTAAACTTTTGGAATTTCAATTATTTACTTTCTAATATTGCTCGGAAAGAGTACAATGGAACTATTTCACCTTTCACAAAACTGCAAATACATCAATCAGGTATTAACAGTTTCGATTTGAAAAAAATGAGCAGTGATGAATATTTATTAGCTACTGGTGGAGACGATAATCTTTTAAGTCTCATTTTCATAAAGATAATTGTTGCTGAAAATGGAAATTTATTAGCAACTGTTATAACAAAATGCAGTTCTTCAGATTCTCATTATACACAAATTACAGGTAATTAATTTCAGTGCAATATTTTAAGAAATGTGATTTAATTTCTTCTTTTTAAACACATTTTTTATATTAACGATAATATAAATATAAATAAAAAATATGAATAAACAATATAAAGAAACAAATTCAGTTTAGAATTAAAATTTTAAATTGTAATTTATTTGGAAAATTTTTATTTTATTTGGAACATTTAAAAATTGTTTAGGAGTTCAATTTTTGGAAGAAAATAAATTGTGTAGTGTTGGAACGGATCAAAAAGTAATCATTCATCAATACCTGCTTAAAAATCAAGAGTTATCGTTAATTAAAGAAAAAGAATTCGTTACGTGCGTATCCGATGTTCAAGGCGCTATTTTATGTGAATCTAATGAGTAAGTTAAAATTTTAAATATACTTAAAATAAATAAATAAAAATGAATTTCTCAAATAATTCATAAAATTAATTAAAAATTATTACAATTAATTAAAACTTATTACAATTAATTAAAAATTATTACAATTAATTAAAAATTATTGCAATGAATTAAAAATTATTACAATTAATTACAAATTGATACAATACAAAAATTATAAACATTGTGTTTTATTTTAAACGTTGTTTTTATTTCAGAGATGAAACCGCAATCATGTGTACTTATGGAAAAGGATTTGAATTCATTTCTGAAAGATAATAATAACTATTATTTATAAAAATGAATACAAATTGACTATAAAAAAAATAAATTTTCCAATTCAATGTAAATACGAATGTAAAAAACTTTTACAAATAAATATTATATGAATTTTAATAACAATTTACAATGCGAACTTTGTAATTAATTTTAACTAGAACCATAACGTGCTAATTATATTTAAAAACACTGGCATAATTAAAAATAGAATGTGATTCAATTTTTAAAAAATAGAATGTGATTCAATTTTCAAAAACTAGAATGTGATTCAATTTTCAAAAAATAGAATGTGATTCAATTTTTAAAACATAGAATGTGATTCAAATTTTCAAAAAATAGAATGTACTTAAATTTCTTATTGACCCAAATTTTAATGGATTTAATTAAAAACCTAAAAATGCATTTAGAACACTTTTTATAAAAGAAAAGCAAATCATTTTAGCAAAATCGAGTTTATTCCAACACCTGGAATTATAAAATACAAGTTAACGTAAGGTTTTTAAACTTGGTGCGAAAAACCTTAATAAACACTTTCGATATTAAATAAATTATACATTACAAAAGCTTTGAGCTTGAAAAACACTTAATAAAGTATTACAAAGTAAATTAAGTAGTTTTAAAGTTTACAAAAATTCAGAACACGTAGAAAAACCCTTAAACTAATCTGTCTTAGTTAAAAATATGATTTTTTAATCAGCAGAGCTTTTAAAGTCTCTAAGTTTATTGTCAGTAAAGATCTATCAAATGGTAGCGACAACCATAAAATTTCAAAAGACGATATAAAAGAACATAACGTACGAAATTCTATGCATGACACAAAATTCTATGCATGACACAAAATACTAGAAAACTGATTTACAAAAAACGTGCCAAGACTATCATACATGAAAGTAAAATTTGCCAAACTTGAAAGTAAAAGTTGCTAAATTTGAGAGTAAAATTAATTAAACGTCAGTAAAATTAATTAAACTTGTGAGTAAAATTAATCGAACATGAAGGTACAATTAATCAAACGTGAAGGTACAATTAATCGAACGTGAAAGTACAATTAATCGAACGTGAAGGTAAAATTAGTTTCCTTAGAGACCTTTTTAACAGTTATAAGACAAACAACAGATGATAAAAAAGAAACAATATAGTTATTAATAATCGTATACTAAGTCTTAAGTTAAAATAATTTTCTAGAAAGTATGAATACTTTTACCATTAACAAAGCGCGTAAAAATCGGTTTTAATCTATTTTCCTCAGCGTTTTTTTATATTTCTGAGCGCTAAAATACACTTAAGCGCATTTAAAACCATTTAAGCGCTTTTAAAACATTTCCTAAGCGCCTTTAGAACAAACCTTAAATGATACTAAAACGAAGTCTTAATGTTTTTAAAACAAACCCTTAATGCTTTTAAAGCTCTAACGCTTTTAAAGCTTCTAAATGCCTTTAAAGCCTCCAAACGCTGTTAAAGCTTCTAAACGCTTTTAAAGTCCATAAACGCTTTTAAAGCTTCTAAACGCTTTTAAAGCCTCCAAACGCTTTTAAAGTCCATAAACGCTTTTAAAGCAATATCTAAACTCTTTCAAAACATGTTTAAGCTCTTTTAAAAAAATTCTCAAGCAGTTTCAAACATAAACCTTAAAAGCTCTTTTAAAACATCTCCTAAGCATTTTTCAAAATTCTTTCAAATCGATGTAAATTCTTCTATTGCAGTAAAAAATTATGAAAATTAAGTTTATCTCAATCACAACTGAATCTTAAATTCAATAATGAAATTTATGACTGAAAAGCACGAGTAAAATGTCGGTTTCGTGAATTTATCGCCTTTCCGTAGCAGTTCTTTCTCAAAATATTAATAAAAAATAAAAATGAAAAAAATAAAGTAAAAACCTTAATTCATGTAATTAAGAAAGTTGTGAACTTAAAAGAAGTTCCCAAAAAGGAGCTGGACGATGCTCGAGCATCTAATATTGTTCCCAAGAAAGCAGTGGTGTTTCATACATCATATGATTAAATGGCACCTTGCACTGATTAGGAGTTTGGTAGACGAAATTCGGTACTTGGGGAGGAACCATAATCGGAGCAGGAAACGTAACCGGAATACCTATTAAAAAAAAAAACGAAGAGATTAGAGAAATTGTTATTATATTAGAAACAATGCTTCCCTATGAGGAAGAAAAAAAAACTATTAAGACAGTTTGTATTTTTTAATAATTAAAATCGTCTTTTAATTAATAAAATCGTCTTTTAATGAATAAAATCATCTTTTAATTAAGAAAATCGTCTTTTAATGACTAGAATCGTTTTTTAATGAATAAAATCGTTTTTTAATAAAGAATAAAATCTTTTTTTACCAAAATAAAATTCTGTTTATGAATAATAAAATCTTGAAGTCTTTAACTGTAAATTGTGTACTGATAATTCTAAATTTTAAATTGTTATTCTTGACATTAATTTGTCAAATAAATAATAGTATTTACAAGTGGTTGTGCTGAGTTTGTGATACATCGATCGAGCTGCAACACTAAGGGCTTTTTGCATCGAAGGAAGCGCATCGCCGTAATAATCCAAAATGATTTGATTATCCTTGATGATCATTATCTATGAAATATAATACAAGAATATAATATAATACAAAAAGAAGAAAGAGAAGAACAAAAACAAAAAGATAGAGTAGAATAAAAACAAAAAGATAGAGTAGAACAAAAACAAAAAAATAGAGAAGAACAAAAACAAAAAGATAGAGTAGAACAAAAAGAAAGAAGATAAATAATTAAGATAAATATAATTACAATTAAGATAATAATAAAGACAAAATATAATAATAATTAAGATGAAAAAAAAGATGAAGAAAAATTATAATAAAATACAAAACAATGATTCTCGAGTTTTTTTAAAGACACTACCTTGCAAATATATCCTGCAGGATTTGTTGATTCAATATATTGGAAAAAGCACTGCGCTTGTAATTTATCAATCACAAACTTTTGCAAACTTTGCGCGTAATCGTGTTTCGGTGAATCAAGAGATTCATCCTTTATGCTTGATTTACTCGACTTTCTGGACCGGCTTTTCGATGATTTTTCACTCTCTGGACTTTTAGAGCCGTTTGATTTACAAGACGCTTCAGCGATACATCTTTGTCGTTCCATGTCTTTAACGCCTCCGATAGGTTTCGCCCAACGAACTTCCCATTCTTCTCTATTAGCTAATCCTCCCGACTCTAAAAAGAAAAATAATTGTTATTGTATTGTCCGAGTTTTGATAAAATATTTATTAATTTGAACAATAAAGCAGACTAGAACTAATTTTGATAAAAAAATATTATTCATTGGTATTTAATAGTTGAAACAACAATTTTATTTAATTTTATTGAAATTAATAAAATTAAATTTTAAATTTAAATTTAATTTAATTTAATTAATTTTATTACTATTATTTATTATTTCACTGTGCAAATTAAATTTTAAATTTAAATTTAATTTTATTTAATCTTAATTTTAATAAATATATCTTTGAAAAGAAGAATTGTTTTTGAAAATCTTACGAGTTAGTGTTGACATAACGTATTGTGCAATTTCTCGAGTTTCGTAGTGAACAAATGCGAAGTGATTCAACTTTTTTATTTTCAGAATTGGTACGTTCGTTGCCCTTAAAATCATGTCCTTTAATTGTGTTTGCAACATCCACAGCGGCAAATTTCTGATGAAGAGAGCAGTCACCTGAAAAAAAAATTACTTGTGAGTATTTAATCATAACTTGCGTTTTATTAAATCTATAATTACATTTTAACTTTCATTACACACTTTGAATTACAGGATTGAAATCATTTCATTTTATATTGATTCAATTATTTTAAACTTAACTAATTCAATAAAGTTATAAGAATTTTAGTTATTTTGACGATACAAATGTTTTTAATAAAATGCAATTACTTTTTAAAAATACATTTTGGATAAATGAAAATATTACGCATTTTTTAGAACAATAAAAATATTGCAAATTTTTTAGAACAATAAAAATATTACAAATTTTTTAGAACAATAAAAATATTACAAATTTTTTAGAACAATAAAAATATAACAAATATTTTAGAATAATAAATTTTTTACAAATATTACAAATATAAAATGAATAAAATATATCAAAAATAGTACAAAAAAATACAATTTCTAAATAAAAATATGCACCTTCATTTTATAAACGTTGGTAGGAAACTTACCCAATAACCTAATTATCACTGAAGTTAAAAAATAATATAATTTTTCACAGGGTCTTAAAATGATTTAATTTTACCGTTTCTAAATCACACACACACAGTAATTGTGTACATGAAATTTAATCTGTGCAATTATTTGTTGATAAATTAACATTTTTACACAGATCTCAATTTTTCTGAAAACCTGAAATAATGTGGATATTATATACAATAGAAATCAGTTATCCTCAACCCGAAAGTATATAAAAAAAAAAACAATATTTAGTAACAATTAAAGTAAAGTCACATTTTGCAGCAACTAAAATAAATTATTAGTAAATGCGTATTAAATAAAATAATTAAAAAATTGAGGACAATTGTGCAAAAAAAGAATAACCTAAAATAAAATGATAATTAAAATTGTAAAATTGCTTGCTCATAAGCAAATATTTTCAATAATTACAATTCTGAAATAAACACAGATAAAGATAAAGTAAACAGACAAGTATTGTAATTAAACAAAGAAATATCAACAATTGTAAGGATTATAACAACACACTTTCTAAATAATAAACTTTCTAAACACAAGAAATTAAAAGTAAAGACAGATCTCACCGTCTGCATGACTTCCTCGTCGACGGGGTCACCAGGCTCAGGATCTGCCCAGTCAACTGCAATGTCGTGCTCCCAGAGAACAACTCTTCCGGGGACGAGTTTCCTTCGTGCCATGGCAGCAGCCCTATGATCCCTGAATTCCACGAAAATAAAACCACGATTTTGAGAACGATCTTCAGAGTTGGGGTAAACATAAATTTCTGTAATACCGTCGAGCATTTTGCCGAGTTCTTCCATGAATTCGGCCTTCGTTTTGTCCTTAGGAACACCTCCAAAGAAGAGGCGACAGTTATCTACAGACTTAACAACCCCAATCCTGTGTCCAGGGCGGATTGCAGCGTTATTTAACATTTGGCAAGCGCGTCGAGCCGTTTTCGCATCCTCAAACAAAGCAAAACCAAAACCGCGATTTGTACCAGAAAAATCTAACATTAATCTTAATTCTAAAAGTTTACCCACACTTTTTAAAACGGGAACGAGTTCATCTTCGTAGCAGTCCCGAGGAAGGCGTCCAAGAAAAACTTCAGCGCCTTTCGACCGGGGAATTGAATTATTTACGAGTTCTTTACATGTTAGCTTCCGTTGACCGTTTTCTTGTACACTTTGAAACTCAAAATTTTGTATAAGATCTAACAATTTACTTTGCGTGTCAATATCACTTTTCAAATCTGATAATTCCTGATACATCTTCTTGGAGAACATTGAGAACAAAGGTTAGATAACCTATTTATCTTCAAGGAAGATCTTGAGTAGACGTTGCACCAAATAGAAACAGTTCAAATCACAAAAATTGATCTTCACTGTTAAAAATTAATTGATAGAAATACTGCAATAAATTAAAGAAACTGCTTTTAGAACCACATGGTTTCACAACTTTCTTTGTTATGAAGCTCAAATTTCAACCGTCTTGCTAACCGGCGAATCGGCCAATGAGAATACAGGAAAGCAATGATGAAAAGAGAGAGAAAGAGGATGACGCACTCTCCATGGAAAAATACCGATTTTTTGTGTATTTTGATTACATTTTTTAAAATATTTACTGCTCTTTACTGCTAATTACTGTAATATACTTATACTGCTACGTATCACGTGTATAAAACATATTTTATCATATTTATGCATTGAAATATAACTCATTCCTTCTTTGTTTTGCAATTCAAAATCCTCCTAAGCTTCCGATTCTGACCAATCAGGTGCAGGTTAAATTTTTCCAAAAAAAGAAATTGCTTTATTTCCTTCTTTTTTCATTTTTTTTTGTAACTCTTTAACTCTTAAAGGCAAGAAATATCCAAATACATCGTTTTGGAAGCATTTATTTAATAAAATGTTGATAATTATCGGTTTTAATGAAAAAGTTAACATTACAATGATTCAGGAGCGTACGCAAAAGCGTGTTATCGTAGCAGAACCCTTCTATTCCAAAAACGTAAAAACAATACAATTAATCATATTTTAAGCAAATTAATTAGTCGATTCTAAACTAAATGATTTGCTTAATAAATTAACAACTAATTCTTCAATTTATCACGTTTATTTCAAGTTCAATTTACGAAAACTAAGACCGAAACCTTGAAAACACTGAAACGAAACTTTTAACTAAGTACGCCCCTGCAACGATTAACCAATAGAAAACGGTTAAATAAGACACGTGACTATACCCGGGAAAAAATTCAAAAATTTGAATAGTTTCAGATTTTTTTATTTGTAATTGTAAGTTTACAAATTGCTTACTAAATTGCTTACTTAATTGCCTACTTTACAAATTACCCAAAAGGGATAAATAGGCCTATTTTTTTCAATTTGTAAATATCTAAAGTTTATAAACAAATTGAATATTTAGCTTTTGTCGTAAGGTAAATATTAAAATTTTAAATAACAATTTAGTTAAATATAAGTTTATTGTTACGAAATAGAATATTTATAACCATATAAACATAGATATATGAAATGTAGGGTTTGTATTTAAATATTAAATAAGTTTAGTTAACGTAAATAATACATTTACTATATTTAAAAGTAATATTTGTTAATTTTCAAAACTGCCGATTTCGTTCAATTTATCTCAAAACATAAGTTTTATCATAATTTTATTTCATAAATAAATTTTATTAATGATAAAATAAATATGTAATTTGTTCTTGTACATTTTAAACTGAAGTTTGAAAATGCAAATTTATGATCAATCAATCATCAATTTATCAATCAATTTATAATTATTAACAACAATAAATTACAGCACAATAAATTTTATCTTTAAAAAATCTGAATTTTCAAATAAATAAGTTAATTTAAATGCATTTTATAGTAAATATGTCAATATAAAAATATCAAATCGATTTAGATGTATTAGTATACAAATATAATTATATTAATTAGATATAAATAAAATAAATATTTATTTAAAAACCAATTTTCAAGATTTAAAGAAATCCAGTTTTAAACAATTATGTACCTACAATTTCTATTTAAAAAATATTTATATACAAATAAGAAAAAATAAAATGCAAGTACAAAATTAATTAAAATTGATTTTCTTTCTTAAAAATTTGTTAACAAAAAAATATTTATTTATTTAACAATACTTTTTCATTTTCAAGAAATCAGAAAAATTACATAGGTATTACAAATTTTTGCAAAATAAAATTAATATAAATTTTGTTTCATAAAAAATACATATTTGCAATAATATAAGTTCAATTTAAAAATTATTTAAGATTTTTGTACAAAAACAATAATTGTTACTCAATTTTTAAATAACTGAAAAAAGCTTCCTCTTTGGTGATAACTTTAATTATTTTGCTTCCTCAAAGTTCTAAACCATTTTTTTTAGAACATAAAATTTAATAAAAAAAATAGTTAGGTACTTATATTATTTTTTACAAATTTCAAACTATAAATTTCATATTATAAATTCCTTTTCAAGCAAAATCCCCACTAAAAATTTCGTAAAATTAAATTAATTAGCATAAAAAGAGATTAAAATTTACAATTAAATATTAATAAAATTAACAAAATGAATCATATAATCAATAATGTAAATAATATAATCAACAATATTAATAATAGAATCAACAATATTAATAATAAAATCAACAATATCAATAATAAAATCAACAATATCAATAATAGAATCAACAATATTAATAATAGAATCAACAATATCAATAATAGAATACACAATATTAATAATATAATCAACAATATCAATAATAGAATCAAAAATATAAATAATGCAAGTAATAATAAAATCAACAATAAAAACTCCAAAATTCTATAAAAGGCATGTATTTAAAAACTTGAAATTAAATTTCGTGCGAATACATAAAAATTTCACAATTAACCAGCAACTGGAACGTATTCTTGAATACTGTCTAAAGTTCGTTCTTTCGCAAATCAGTTCACGTTCAGCCTTACATTATTAATTTAAAGCTTAGTATTCTGCGTTACACCTCTAAAAATCATTACTCTCATGTATTAAAACGACGATTCATAAAAAAAAAGTAGCAACTAAACTGCAGTATTTTTAAGTAGTAGTAGTAGTAATAATAATAATAATGTGTTTTCACAAATAAAATAAAAGATTTACAAGGACCACTTAAAACGCAGTCATTTGCAACAATATTTTCCCATGCATAAAATAATAAACAACCTAAAGAAACCGTAGAAAAAACCTCCAAATTATTATCAATTTTATAATTTTTTTCTACTTTCACATTTTTTCGATTTTTTTTTCTTTTTTGAATTTAATAATTTCAGCCTGAAGAGGTCGACAGAGTCGACGAAACGTCGCATTTTGACAAAATTTGCAGAATCCCACTCACTTTGGATCATTTATTATTCTATACAAATTAAAAATGAAAACTTTTTCTCTAATCGCCACAAACTCAAAACACTAATAATAATCTTTGTCTAGCGCTTAATCGACTTCTTCCATTCGAGATGCATCTTCAGTCTCGCCTTCTAGAGGTGGAACGTCATCGTCAGGTTTCTGTTCCTCAACAACAGGATCTTCCTCGTCAATGCCCAAGCCAAGCTTGATCATTCTGTAGATTCTCGCAGCGTGAACTTGGGGCTCGTCCAGGGTGAATCCAGACGAAAGAAGCGAAGTCTCAAAAAGCAAAACAACCAAATCCTTGACAGCCTTGTCATTCTTATCAGCCTCCGCCTTCTGTCTCAAGGTCTCGATCACCGGATGATCAGGATTGATTTCCAAATGTTTTTTCGCCGCCATGTATCCCATGGTCGAGGTGTCCCTCAAGGCCTGAGCTTTCATGATCCTCTCCATGTTGGCGGTCCATCCGTACTGCGAGGTGACGATGCAGCAGGGAGAATCCACCAATCTGTTGGAAACCACAACCTTCTCGACTTTCGTGTCCAAGATGGTCTTCATGACTTTGCAGAGCTCCTCGAACTTGGCCTTGTCTTCCTCGCGCTTCTTCTTTTCCTCCTCATCTTCGGGAAGCTCCAATCCCTCTTTGGTAACAGACACGAGCTGCTTTCCGTCGAATTCTTTCAGTTGCTGAACAACATACTCGTCAATTGGCTCGGTCATGTAAACGACCTCGAATCCGCGCTTCTTGACTCGCTCTACGAACGAGCTGTTGGCTACTTGATCCTTGCTCTCGCCGGTGATGAAGTACACGTGTTTTTGGCTCTCCTTCATGCGTCCGACGTAGTCCTTGAGCGAGCACATTTCGTCCCCGGATGCGGAAGTGTGGAAGCGAAGAAGCTCGGCGAGTTTTGTGCGGTTGGAGCTGTCCTCGTGAATTCCGAGTTTGATGTTCTTGCTGAATTGTTCGTAGAATTTCTTGTAGTTCTCCTTGTCTTCGGACAACTCCTCAAAGAGCTCCATGCACTTTTTCACGAGATTCTTGCGAATGACTTTGAGGATTTTGTTTTGTTGGAGCATTTCTCGAGAGATGTTGAGGGGCAGGTCTTCGCTGTCTACGACACCTTTCATGAAGTTGAGGTACTCGGGGATCAACTCCTCGCAGTTGTCCATGATGAAGACTCGGCGCACGTAGAGCTTGATGTTGTTCTTTCGCTTCTTGTTTTCGAAGAGATCGAAGGGCATTCTTCGGGGCACGAACAAGAGGGCTCTGAACTCGAGCTGACCTTCGACGGAGAAGTGTTTCACAGCCAGATGGTCTTCCCAGTCGTTGGTGAGGGATTTGTAGAATTCACCGTATTCTTCCTGGGTGATTTGGTCAGGGCTGCGGGTCCAGATTGGCTTGGTCTTGTTGAGCTCCTCGTCTTCTTCGTATTTCTCTTTGATGGTCTTCTTCTTTTTCTTTTCTTTATCCTTGTTCTCCTCTTCTTCGTCTTCGCCGACGTCCTCAACCTTTGGTTTTCCGTCCTCTTCTTCCTTCTTTTCTTCAGTTTCGGGCTCGGCTTCTGCCTCGTCGTCGCTCAATTCCTTTTCACGCTCCTTCTGCACGACCAATTTGATTGGATAGCCGATGAATTGCGAGTGCTTCTTGACGATTTCTTTGATTTTGCTTTCCTCGAGGTATTCGGCCTGGTCTTCCTTGATGTGGAGGATGATCTTGGTTCCGCGGCCAAGGGGTTCTCCGGGATCGGATCTTACTGTGAAAGAACCTCCGGCACTGGATTCCCAGAGGTATTGCTCATCATCGTTGCTCTTGGAGACGACGGTGACTTTGTCGGCAACCAAGTAAGCGGAGTAGAAACCTACACCGAATTGACCAATCATAGAGATGTCGGCTCCGGCCTGCAGAGCTTCCATGAATGCTTTTGTTCCGGATTTGGCGATTGTTCCGAGGTTGTTGACGAGGTCGGATTTGGTCATTCCAATTCCGGTGTCGATGATGGTCAAGGTGCGGTCATTTTTATTTGGGATGAGCTTAATGTAGAGTTCCTTTCCAGAGTCGAGTTTGGAAGGATCAGTCAGAGACTCGTAACGAATCTTGTCAAGGGCATCGCTGGAATTGGAGATCAATTCTCGTAGGAAGATTTCCTTGTTTGAATAGAAGGTGTTGATGATCAGAGACATCAGCTGAGCAATTTCTGCTTGAAAAGCAAAAGTCTCCACCTCTCCACTGGCAGTTTCCATTTTTTCAGGCATCTACAAAAATTGTCTCATGTAGTACAAGTTAAATCAAAATTAAATAAAATCAATAAATTTAAATAAAATCAATAAATTTAAATAAAATCAATAAATTTAAATAAAATCAATAAATTTAAATAACCTAATAATTACAATTATTAATTAAACGAATTACAGAATGGTGAGCAAGAATTATTTTTAAAATTTCGTTTTTCCCTGACTCTTCCCTAACCGAAGAAAATATTTCCTGTCTGTTATATGTATAGAATTTAAGATATAAAATTTGTGTAAAAGGATATTGAAAAATAAACTTTGTAAGCATTAGATTAAATTATATTTTGTCATCAAGTTACTTAATCAAAATTTTTATTAAATTGTTGAATAGAATTATACAAAAAAAAATAAAAATGTTATGAAATATTATAATAATATATGATAATATTAAAAATAAAATATTATGTAATATTAAAAATAAAATATTATGTAATATTAAAAATAAAATATTATATAATATCAAAAATATAAATGTTACAATATAAATTTTTTACACTATAAAGTGAACAAAGATAAATATTTAACAGTGAAAACCCTGAACAATGTTAATGTTCAATAATGTTGAAAATGTTGATGAAATTAGATAAATAAAATAATAATAGAATAATACCTAAAAAAAAATAATTACGACATATTACGAGATGTTTATATTTTGTATGTAAAAAAATAAGAAAAAAAAAATAAGAAAAAAAAATATTTCACAGATCAACAGAATTTTATTAAAAAAATGCATGTCTAAAAACCATTTTATAATTTTAAAAATATCTTTAAAAAAATATATTATTCTTAAAAAATAAATACAATTTTTAAAAATTCAAAGAATGTTTTACAAAAAATGACAATCAATAAAATTGAATACAATAAACAGAAAAACTGGTCCAATTATTTTTTCTGAAAACTGTCCTTATTGTTAAATAGCATATTTAAATTGTTGAATATTGAAAATTGAAATTATTAAATTACGACTGAATTAAAAAATAAAAAACAAGTTAATATAAATTTCATTTATTTTAATTAGTTTATGAATAAAAATTTATAAAATAATTTAATAAAAAAAATACAAATTAACAAGTTTTGACTGAAAATAATTTTTGCCGATAATCATTCTGTATTAGGACCTTTGAATATTTTTGAAATCGTTTTTATATATTGTTTATTTTTAAATACAACTAATATTTCAATGTTAAGTACTAATAAATTCGAGTATGTTGGTCAAAATCAGTTAAAATTTCAAAACAAATTTTAATTACAATTTTAATCTCTTGGACTTTTAATATAAACAAGACCTTATCTATACAGTTTTAGAAAACATTTGTTAAACTGTGCAATAATTTTCTATGAAACATTTCTGCAGTCAAGTAAATAGTTAGAACATTTAGCAAATAGAAGTAATGGATTAAAATAGAAATATTAAATTAAAATAAAGGAATTTCAATAAAATAAAGGTGCACTAGAATAAAGGTACATTAGAATAAAGGTACATTAGAATAAAGGTAAATAAAATAAAAGGTACATTAGAATAAAAGTAAATTAAAATAAAAGGTACATTAGAATAACGCAGGTAAATTAAAATAAAGGTACACCAGAATAACGGCATTACATTAAAATATCCAATTAATATAAATTACATAAACAATAAAAAGGCGTGGAGGAAATATTTAAAATAATATCGATTTTCAATGTCATTAGGTTAAAACCACAGACAAAATGCCGCATTCTTTTGTTACAAATCAAAAAATCGAATTCTGTACAAAAAATGCAACTGTAAAAATATGTAATGAAATTACAAAATTATTACCCATAAAAGTTAAAGGACATATAAAATAGAACCAACGCAAAATTCAAATGAGCAATGAGTCACGCCACGCTTCTTTTTTCCACTACGCAAAGTACAAGTAAAATACGAGTAAAATACAATAAAATAAAAATTAATTATAAATAAATCGTTTATGAAATCATTCAAATAAAATGCTGCAAGCTAATGCTTGTTTTTTTATTAATTAAAACAAAAATTGCGAGTCACTATTACAAAGTACGAACCACGTGTTAAAAAATTCTCAAAATTTGCAAAATTCGACAAATAAAGTAGAAGTTTATTAATAAATAAATGCAGTACACTTAAAATTAATAAATATATCAAGAAAATAGAAATGCTTTCCCGAAATGACAAAATTGCACACCTGAGGCGTCTTTTTCATGAAAATTTATCTGCTTTCTTTCATATAAAAAAAAATCTGAAAATAAGTCAAATAACAAGAGTTAGTAATAAACAATATAATTCTTACCTTAATTGCTAGTTAAATTCGTTAAAATAAAGTGAAGTCTTTTGAAGAAAGAGAACAGCGGCACGTGCTGACTGCTGACTTCGAAGAGAATGAATACGGCTTTTTCAATGCATACACAGAAATATAAATCCTCTTGCATGAATTAGTAGTGGTAAAGCTTCGAGAACTTTCTAGAAGCTTCTAGAACATTTTGCCTTGTAAATGAAGTCATATCCGGTAAAGCAACTAATTTTTTAAGCCTAATTTCCTTCTAATTAATCGTATTGTGCACTCTATTCAATCACAATAACCTAGAATTGAAAAATCTTTCCCATTTTTTTAAAAATTGTACCATTTTTGTTTATTCTAAAGAAAATTATGAGGGTATGAACAGGTGGTTCACTAGAGCAGTACATCCGCCGAGGACAGAAATCCCCGCAATTTGCAAAAATATGCATATTTACTAATTATTAGAAATTTAAATTACTTTAGAATCATTCCCTAACAATTTAATCAATATTGATTGATTATAATCCATCAATTTATTATATTTCTCAAATAATAAAGGGATAAAAATTCAAAAATCAAAACAAATAACATGTGTCTGGTTTTCCCGCTGCCTGTTCAAATCTTCAATTTTCTTAAATTTAATAAAATGGTTTTTAGTTTTTGCAAAATGTTTTGTGGAATTGAAAAAAAAGGTGTTAATTGAGCTAATTTGTAATTTGATTTGAGATATTTGCTACGAAAATGGGTTAAAATAGTATTTTTGAAAACTAAGTGGATTGGCAGTGTTAGCAGACGACAGACTGAACATAACCTTACATCTGTCAAATCTGTCAACACATGTTTCTTTTAATTTCACTTTTCTTTTTTTATAAAAAATATGTAAATAAATAATAACGGGAAACAAATTTAGGTACAATTGTTGCTCACTAAAATAAGTGATTTCTTGTTTTTATGCTCAAACTTTGAAAAAGAAATAAGTTACATTTATGTTATAAACTTGGGTAAGTAACAAAAGTTGTTTACATTTTTGTTAAATGAATAATCAAATAAAAACATTTATTTATTCTTGTTACTGCTGTCAGTGTTATAAATTAATAGTTCTATTATAAACTGAGAGTTACGTTGTAAAAGAATTACAATGTAATGTATTGTAATAAAATGTAATGTATTGAAATGTAATTAATTATTGAAACCTCTTTGTTTCTTTGTTTATATTAACTTACCGGCCAAAAGGATTAAGAAGTGAATTAATAAGAATAGAGATAAACAACTATGCAAGTCGACAAACCTCAAAAAATGATAGATGATGAAGAAGAGATTGAAATACAAAATAATGGATCCTATTTGGACGAAGATCCATTAAAAATTGACATCCCACTTGCAAAAAAGACAAAGCCTGTAAGTTTAATCAATTTCGATTAAAAATGTTTTCAACTTTGCTATAGAGCCTCAAAGATTATACAGACTTTAAAGAAATTTTTATAATCTGTACAAAGAATGTAAGAATCACAGTTTAAGTTTTTTAATTTAGAGTAAGTTTCTTAATTTTTAAAATTAGTTTTATTTTTGAAACATCAATATTTTGAGTCTTGAAATTTTTATTTTCAGATAACCAGAGTTACGGCATATTCGTTGTTTACTAAGAGTGTCAGAGCAGCTTTATTAAAAGAAAAACCTAATTTGAGTAAGTTGGTAACCGGACAATTAACAAATTTACGTTCTTGAGAGTTATTATAATTATTATAAATAAATAAAAAATGTTCTTATAAATTTAAAGGTTTCGGAGAGTTAAACACTCGTTTCGCTAACATGTGGAATAATCTTACTAATCTTGAGAGATACAATTGGAAAAGACGAGCAAAGCGATTTAAAGAAAAACAAATTATTGCAAAAAGGGAGGAAGGTGTGAAAATAAAATAAAAAAGAAAGGAATGATGAAATAAAATAAAAAAGAAATGAATGATGAAATAAAATAAAAATATAAATATATAAAAAATATACTTATAAATTTAAAAAAACAAATGTTCTTTTTTGCTAATTAGGATCAAAGCTTCCGGAAAGTTTAACCCCAAAGATTAGTCCTGCAATCGAAACCGAAGAAAATAGAATTTCAAGTAAAGGACGAAAAATCGTAACATCTAAAAAATTTGAAGATTTTGGAGAGATAGGACAAAGGAAAACCTACAGAAAAAAAAGTAAAGTTTAAATGATCGGCTGATGATTTGAAAGAAGTGAGTTTGACAAAGAATTTTTTTATTAACTGAAGATTCTTACATTATATGTATTTATGTAAATTTTACGCGTCTTTAATATTTACACTTTAAAAATCCAAAAAGAATTTACATCCTTTATATTTACACTTTAATCTTTAAATTGCAGAGCTGAAGATCTTTTTGTTTTAAAAAGAAGAATTTTCTAAAGATTCTTTTCTGAAGAATTATCTACAAGTTTAGAAATTTAATTATACGTTTTTATAAATAAGTATCCAGAAGTGATATTTAGAAAGGACATCTCTTGTGAGTCTTATTTAATTTTTAATATAAGCCAATGAAATTTGTAATATATTCATAATTTTACGCAGTGAATAAAATATTTTCTATCAATGAAAATTCATCTAATTTTGCAAATAATCCGACAAGAATAATTAAATATGTATTTCCAGCTTTTTCTGTGTAAATCAAATACCAAAATTTACAAGGTCAGTATAAATTAATATTCATTAATTAAAATGCATTAATTAAAATTCATTAATGAGTTTTAAATTATTTTTAATAATTATTTTTAATTCTTGGCAACATTTGTCTTTCACTTCTTTTCTGATGAAAATATACTTCTTAGTTGATAAAAGATAAAACTTTCATATTATAAATAATTAAAATAAGCAAAATTAAAGAAAAAATTATTGTTTTTGTTCTACTAAAAAAAAATTTTCTTTCTTTTGTTATTATATTTGAATTTCCCGCTAGAATCGTTGGCTGCGCAGTGCATGATGGTTTTCTTCGCAGCAGTTGTTTTTAAACACGTCTCGTAAATAAATAACATTGCTTATTCGCTCTTTCACAAATTAATAATGTTTACCAAGTGAAAAGGTGAATTTAAAGGTGGAAAACCCGATAAAATAGAGTGTCATGCAAACTGAAATTCAGAAGCCCGCGAAATCCGATAAGACGAAACTTTACGGCGCAATGGAGTCAGTTTCAACCAAACGTCAAAAAACGGACGGTGAGCACGGTTTTTTTATTATTTTGCAAATACGTTTGGTAGTTCAGGCAATGCACAGGCTCATATTCAACAATGCTTTCAATAATTGCATGAAAAAGGGATTTTTGACGGTATTTTGACAAATTTAATGACATATTTGTCAAGTGAATAGCGCTCGTTTCGCTAATGGCACGTCGAACAAATATGGCGTGTTTGTTGATATATTTCACCACAATTCTGATTTCAAATTAAAATTCCAGTTTTTTGTCATTTTTAATACATTAGTAAGTTGTAAAGTACAATTTCGGTGTTTAGAGGATAGAATTTTATAATTCTGAATGCCAATTTCGGGCCAGGATTGCGAAGAGTCGATTTTGACAGTTGTTTTTAATTACTTTTTTTCGATTTATTAATTTACTGATAGACAACAAGTTTATGACTTATGTTTTTTGTTAAATTTATACAATTTTCGTATTGCAGATTTTGTAATTGCTTTTGAAATTTGATTTAAATGATTTGAATGACATTTTTGGAGGTTAGGATTTTAGGAGAATAACTTTTGCGAAAAATTGCATTTTTTAATATTTTAAAAAAGTAGATAGTATTTTGTTATCATTTGAGAAAGTAGATACATTTTTAAGCATAAGTAGTGGCTGAGTAGTTTTGAAAAAGTATAGAGTAGTTTTGAAAGAGTAAATAGTAGTTTTGAAAAAGTAAATAGTATAGTAAAAAGTAAACAAACTTGGTATTTTTTAAAGTTACTAGTTTTCCTGTTGCATTTGTAAATTTGAAAAGTAGCTAGAAAATAGTGCGATGTATTTTGGATCCTCTTCTTTCCTTGGCAAGGTGCAGTCTGCTGTATTTTACAGATTTAGAAGTCACTGGGATATCCCGGAGTGGTCGCGTGCGGAAAAAGTCATCGAAACTTATGGACTTTGAGTCTCCGGATGATTTGGATAATAAATACAAACGACAGAAGGCCCAGCAACTCCAGGTTCAGCAGTTTATTGACAGGTACGAGCAGCAGCAACAACCGATTTCTCAGCAGAGTCCAGGTCATCAAGGAAATGCGCAAAGGCCTAGAAAAAATTCTCATGGACCTAGCAGAATCAAAAATGAGCACCTTTCGGACAACGAAGGACACTCTTCAGGATCCGATTCAGAAGATGGTGTCGGGATGAACGACGAGGAACGATTTAGTATGGAATCTGCAACCGATGACGACGTCGATCCTCTTATGATAGACGACAAGGAAACCGGTTTCAGGAGATTAGAACCTCCGGGCCAAGAGGCTCCTTCTCAAGCTAATAGTTTGTACATGCTCGAAAAGTGCAAAAAGAAACTTATTATTAAGGATGGCAAAATTATCGGCAGGATGAAGGCTCAGAGAAAAGATAAAGGGGTGAGTTCTTTTTTCATTTTTAATGAGTGGTTTTTAAATTAGTAATATTGGACTGTGGAACTTTTTTTTTTTTATCAATTCCGTCTAGATTCAAATCGTTTAGACGGTGAAATTTTATTTCTTTAAGGAATTTTGATTAATGAATATAGTAATAGTGATAAATGAATAATAATAATAATATTAATAATAATAATAATAATAATAATAATAATAATAATAATAATAATGATGATGATGAGATTTTATATTAATAAAAGTAGATTGATGAAAATTACAATAAGTATGTTTAGAGATTGCAATTTTGTTTAATATTAGTTTTGTAATATCGGGAGGTTAGGAAAATATGAAATTTAAAAAGTTAGTTGGAAGTTAACGATTTAATGTTTATCATTATTGTTTATTGTAACTTTAAGGTGAAATTACCTTCTTTTTCTTACCTTACATTGTGTAATGAAGAATTTTGTTATTCCTTTTTCTTTCAAAATTCAAAAATCCCGCGTCAGTTTTGACATAAATTTTGAGGTTATCCCAAATCTGACACATGATGATCTTCCGCTAATTTCGCGTTTTCTTTGCTAAAAGACAGTCCGAATAGTGAATAATTTACGAATTATATCAATTCTACAATCATTTAAATTGTAGTTTTTGTTTGTTTTATCAGTTCTAATTCAAAAGTTCACGTTTATTTAAATTTTATCACGTTTTAAGTGACAATGATTGAAAATGTCAAAGATTTGTTAGTACTTTACAAATTCTCGTCCTTTTTCGTCCTTTTATATTCTTTTTGTTTTCTCTTTTGTCCTTATTCTACTTATTTTACAAATTTCATGTCTTTCTTGTGTTTTTTATTTATTAAACATTTTCTTGTATTTCTTTTTGTAGTTTCTTCAGTTTCTTTTTTGCACTGTCTTGTGTTTCTTTCTTGTATTGTATTCTTTCTATTCTGTTTCTTGCATTGTATTGTTTCTATTCTTTTTCTTGTATTGTATTCTGTTTCTTGCATTGTTTTTTATTATGTTTCTTCCTTGTGCCTTCTATTGTTCCTCTTACTACAAACTCTTTTGTTTCTTGTTGATTTTACAAAATGTTTACTTTTCAGAAAACCCGGTTCACGGCTTACATGCTTTGGGCCAAGGAAATAAGGCAGGAATTATTAGAGCAGTGTCCGTATATGGGTAGGTTAAAATTTGAATAGAATTCTATAAATTGAAACAAGAGGTTTATAATTACAATAACGAAACAAGATAATTGCATTGAAACAAAACAATTATAATTGCAATAATTTTTAACAGACTTTGCTGCAATTTCGAAAAGACTCGGAGAATTGTGGGCAACAGTACCTAACCTCGAGAAGTACAATTGGCGAAGACGAGCAAAACGATTAGCTGCAAAACCAAACAATTCACCTACAAGTAAGGATGAAGCTACGTGGAAAATGCCACCACCAGCATCACGCAAGAAATTTATTAACAAAAGTATTTAGTCCACTATTGAAACCAAAATACCCCCCGTAGTTTCTCATTTCACGAATCAAATATTTCTGCCTTGCACATTATTTCTTATTCAAAATTAAACATTAAATAAGCATTTAGCTTCTATGTTTGATAAAAACGTAAATTATAAATAACATACTTAATATATGTATAATATAAATCACAAATTTCAATCATAAATGAATTATCATATAAATCTAATTTAAATTATAAAAGATGTATCATATAAATCTAATTTAAATTATAATTGATGTATCATATAAATCTAATTTAAATTATAAATGATGTATCATATAAATTACAGATTTAAATTCTAAATAATGTATCAAGCTCTGTTAAACAAAAAAAAATGTTTCAGGTACAGGAAAGGAAACAAAGCCCTCATCTTCGAAGAAAATGATTCAGTTGGGAGTTCCCTCGGTGGTGGGAAATTTGTCCCTTTCGCCGACGTCAAACCGGGGTGCCAAGGATTTAGTGAATGAGCCGATAATTGGTACCGGAATGTATAAAATCGTAGGAACGCAGCCAGTGGACGTAGCCGCCCATTTGAAATTACTTGGTGAGAGTTTAACGATAATTGGCGAGCGATTAAAGGAGCACGAGGGTCAAATTGCAGTTTCTGGCAGTCTGTCAGTTTTACTGGATTCCTTGCTCTGCGCACTTGGTCCTCTGATCTGCCTAACTCAGCAGGTTCCTGGGGCCGATGGAGCCAGTCCGAAAGTTCTCTCGAAAATGCTGGACAATGTAGCTTACATAATGCCCGGTCTTTAACGAATGTACAAATATTTTATTTTTATTTCTTTTCGTTCACATGTAGTCCGTACTATTTCTAAGATTATTTAGAATTTAAGGATATAGATAAGGATTTTATTTGCAATGGTTGTACAGTTTTTTCCACTATAACTTTATGTACAATTTTACATGTTAAACGTGAATCTGTGAATACGTGAATATTCCAAGAGCGTGTCGTAAAGAATTATATATATGTATAAAAAATATATCTTCTACTAGTTGAAATTGCTCTTTGATTTCTTAAAAATACGTGAGTTGGTTTTTAGTGTTTAATTTACTAGTGTTTAATTAAAAATTATTTTATTTTGCTTATAGAGGAAGCCTTGTTTAATGTTTTAATTAACGCTTGACAAACACTAATTTATTTACTTACTATTTACTATTGTTTTTATTTACTAATTTATTTTATTTTTAATGTTTAATTTTAATGTTTTAATTAACACTTGACAAACACTTTTTAATTAAAAAACTTTCATTTTTAATGTTTCATTTCATTTCGTTTCATTTAATGTTTAATTTCTAATGATGAAATGTATATTTACATATGTAAATATGTTTTTTTTAAGTTGTAAATATGTTTTTTTAAGTTGTAAATATGTTTTTTTTAAGTTCTAAATATGTTTTTTTTAAGTCTTACAGTGTTTTACGCTTTTGAAAAAAAGGAATTTTAAAGTACTATCTACTACTCTACTTTCTATTAAAAAGTAGATTTCTGTGAAGAAAGAAGGCGTTTCGCTGGCAATAAATACTTAATATTTATGTATAAATTATTTTTTAAAAATATGTAAATTATAAGTTTTAGAAGGAAACCATTGGCGGACATGTGCAGAATAGATTTTTGTCTCCGTAAATGTCATCTATCCTTCCGACACTTGGCCAAATTTTTGTGCTGCCTTTTACGAAGGGCTACAAAATGACAAAAAGTGTTTTTTGAAAGAATTGTTTTAAATTAACTAAACATTTTAATATTAATAAAATTCAGAATTTTACTTACTGCAGGAAAAGCTGCTACTTCCCGGGAGTAAGGACGGTTCCATTTTGAGTCTATAACTTCTTCTTGAGTATGAGGCGCCATTTTCAAAGGATTAATACTTTTGTCAGCCTTTCCACTTTCAATATTCTGAATTTCTTTCCTAATTGCTGCAAAATAGACAATTTTTAGATATAGAAAACACTTTCAATTTTTTTTTGAAACTCAAAGGATATTCGAAACTCAAACGAATTTTGAAACTCAGAGGATATTCGAAACTCAAATGAATTTTGAAACTCAAAGAATATTCGAAACTCAAATGAATTTTGAAACTCAAAGGATATTCGAAACTCAAACGAATTTTGAAACTCAAAGGATATTCGAAACTCAATTTTTAGATATAGAAAACACTTTCAATTTTTTTTTGAAACTCAAAGGATATTCGAAACTCAAATGAATTTTGAAACTCAAAGGATATTCGAAACTCAAACGAATTTTGAAACTCAAAGGATATTCGAAACTCAATTTTTCAAACTCAAAGAAATTTCGAAACTCAAATGATTTTCAAAACCCTCAGGATTTTTGAAACCTTAAAGATCTTTAAAACCGAAAGGATTTTCGAAACCCAAAGAATTCTTGAAATTTGAATGAAATGACAAAAGTTATCAACAAAAGCAAAAAATCCAATTTGCAGTAATTGAAACAAAAAAAGCTTACAAATAAGAGCATCGCAAAATCGGTCCAATTCGCCTTTGTCTTCAGATTCCGTAGGCTCGATCATTAAAGTTCCAGCAACCGGCCAGCTCATTGTCGGCGCATGGAATCCATAATCCATCAATCTTTTCGCGATATCAACGGCCTCGATATTTGCCGTTTTCTTCAAGTCCCTAATGTCCAAAATGAACTCATGAGCCACTAAACCAGTCAGTCCTTTGTAGAGAGTCTTATAATGATGCGACAATCTCTTGCTCATGTAATTAGCATTCAAAATCGCAACTTGCGTCGCTTTCCGAAGACCCTTAGGTCCCATCATCTTAATATAAGCCCACGAGATGGGCAGAATTGCAGAAGATCCGTAAGGAGCCGCCGAAACTGCCCCTACACCTTCCGAAATCTTTATTTCTCCCGTCTGCGGATTTATGACCGGATGACCTGGCAAAAAGGGTGTCAGGTGCTTTTTCCTGCAAAAGAAACACCAGAATAATCAAAAATACGGAAGCAATTTATTTATTTTTTAGTTAATTAAAATTAATAGATAAAAAACGAAAACTTACACCCCGATCGGTCCCATGCCGGGTCCTCCTCCTCCGTGTGGAATGCAGAATGTTTTGTGAAGATTGAGATGCGAGACATCGCTGCCATAATCTCCAGGTCTGCAGAGTCCTACCTGAGCGTTCATATTTGCCCCGTCGAGGTAAACCTGGCCCCCGGCTTTGTGCACCATGTCACAAACGTCGCCGATGCTTTCTTCGAAAACTCCATTCGTTGATGGATAAGTTATCATGAGGCAGGACAAATTGTCCTTGAATTTGTCAATCATTTCTTTCAGGTGATTAATATCGACTGATCCATCCTTGAGAACGTAAATCGGCTCCACCTGCATTCCTGCCATTTGAGCGGAAGCTGGATTTGTCCCGTGAGCAGAGACTGGAATCAGGCAAACCTGACGATCATTATTTCCTTGTGATTCGTGGAAACATTGAATAGCTCGAAGTCCGGCGTACTCTCCCTGGGCTCCACTGTTTGGCTGAAAACTAATACTGTCGTAGCCTGTTATTGCGCAGAGATCCTTCTCTAATTCGGAAAAAAGTTGCTGGTAGCCTTTTGTTTGTTCGGCCGGGGCGAATGGGTGAATGTCCTTGAATCCTGCAAGACTGCACGGCATCATCTCCGTTGTTGAGTTCAGTTTCATCGTGCAGGATCCCTTTAAATTTAGAGAATTGTTGATTAAATAAAGAATCGGAATTGCGGTGATTAGAATAGGAATATGAAGAAAGTTAAGTAATGAAAAAAAAACGAGGCAATGAAACGAAAGTAAAAAAAGGAAAAGAAGGTAATAAAACGATTATTATATAATAGAAAATATGATTAAAAAATGAGAATTCTAAAATTTATAATAAAATAAATTGATTTTTATATGTCACAAATAGTTCAAAAGTAACAATATTAATATAAATTCCTGTTAAAATTAAAAATTTTTAAAAAAAATAAATATTTTTCTTTTGTGGAGAAAAAATTAATTCTAATAGCTTCTGCATAGAAAAAAGCAAGAAAATAGAAAAGTGCCATTTGCTGGTTTTGAAGTTTGGATTTAGAGCTAAAAAGTATAATTTCTACTAAAAATCACTTAAAACGTGTTTGTGGAGCTAAGAAATGGGTTTTGAGTTGAAGAAATTGATTCTAATACCTTTTCATTTGAAAAAAGCAACGAAAAGTAGTAGAAAGAAAGCGAAGTAATAAAAAAAAATTAAGTGATAAAAAGTAGACGAATTAATGAGAAGAAAGTTATAAAAAAGAAATCGAAGTATGTAAGAGAAAAGAAAAAGAATCTTTCCGATTAGAAAACGAAAAAATAAAAAGAATATGAATAAAAATAAAACGAAGTAATATAAAGAAAATGCAGTGATAAAAAGAAAATGAATTAATGACAAGAAAGTAATAAAAAAGAATTCATTGAAGTTGAACTTTGAACTATTTTGAAGTATATTTAAATATTTTGAAGTATTGGGAAGTATTTGAAAATATTGTAAAGCAATTTAAAGTATTTTAAAGTAATTTAAAGTATTTTAAAATAGTTTAAATTATTTTAAAGTAATTTAAATTATTTTAAAGTAATCTAAACTATTTTAAAGCAATTTAAAGTAATTTAAAATATTTTGAAGTAGTCTGAAATATTTTAAAATATTTTAAAGAAATTTTAAATGTTTTTAAATATTTCCGAGTATTGGAAAGTCTTTCGAAGTATTTTAAGGTAATTTTAAGAATTTTGGAATATTTTGAAGTATTTTTAAACATATTGAAGTAGTCCGAAGTATTTTAAAATATTTTTAAGTATTATTGAATATTTTAAAGACATTTTAAATGTTTTTAAATATTTTCGAGTATTGGGAAGTCTTTCGAAGTATTTTGTTTGCCTGTATATTTCTGAAAATAAAAAATAAAATAAAAATAAAATTTTGAAGTAATTTTAAGTATTTTTAAATATTTTTAAGAGATTTTAAATATTTCGAAATATTGGGAAGTATTTAAAAGTCTGAAATATTTTAAAGTAGTTTTAAGTAATCCGGAATATTTTAAAGTATTTTTAAACCTATTGAAGTAGTCTGAAGTATTATAAAATATTTTTAAGTATTTTAAAAAATTTTCAAGTATTTTAAGTATTTTGGAATATTTTAAAGATATTTTAAATGTTTTTAAATATTTTCGAGTATTGGGAAGTCTTTCGAAGTATTTTAAATTAATTTTAAGTATTTTTGAATATTTTTAAGTATTTTTAAGAGTTTTTAAATATTTGAAGTTTTGGGAAGTATTTGAAAATATTTTAAAGTTTTTTAAAGTAATTTAAAGTATTTTGAAGTAGTTTGAAATATTTTAATGTAGTTTTATTGTTGTTTATTATTTATTGTATACGGATCAAATGATAGTTTTAAGTATTTTGGAATATTTTAAAGTATTTTTAAATATATTGAAGCAGCCTGTAGTATTTAAAAATAGTTTTAAGTATTTTGGAATATTTTAAAGACATTTTAAGTAATTTTAAGTATTGGCAAATATTTTCAAGTAGTCTGAAGTTTTTCAAATTAGTTTAAAATATTTTAAAATGTCATAAAGACATTTTAAGTGTTTATAAATATATTTAAGTATTTTTAAATATTTTAAAACAATTGGAAGCACTTGGAATTATTTTAAAGTAATTTGCAGTATTTTGAAGAAGTGTGAAATATTTTAAAATAATTTGAAGTATTTTTGAATATTGTAAAGTATTTTAAAGTATGTTTAAGTATATTTAAATATTTTTAAGTATTTTTAAGTGTTTTTAAATGAAAGAATAGTAATAAAAAGAAAACGTCGCAAGGAAAAGTAAGTAATAAAAAAGAAAACGAAGTAATAAATAGATGGAAGTAAAAAGAAAACGAAGTAATAAATAGATAGAAGTAAAAAGAAAACGAAGTAATAAAAAGATAGAAGTAAATAGAAACCGAAGTAAAGAAACCGAAGTAATAAAAAGATTAATTAACAGAAAACGAAGTAATAAAAAGAAAGAAGAAAACAGAAAACGAAGTAATGAAAAGAATATAATAAAAACGAAAACGTAGAAAGGAAAAAAATTCTCCAATTAGAAATCGAAGTAATAAAAAGAAAATAGAACGACATAACAAAAAGAGAATCTCCCCGATATAAAGAAATTAATGAGAATAACAATGAATGAAATAATAAAAATATATCAAAGATCTGACAATGAATGAAATAATAAAAATATATCAAAGATCTGACTAAAATTGTTTACCAAAGGAATCATACTATGAACAAGAGAAACATCCTTGTTCTCCAAAGATTTCATATAGCGTACAATTCTCGTTTCTGAATGATGTGAATTAAAAACTGGATGCGTAAGGTAATTGCTAGTTCTCTTAAACGGCGATTTACTCAGATCCTTTTCTCCAAACGATTCTTTTTCGACAATTTCCTGAACCGTGCTACTAACTCCAAAAATCCCCAACAATTCGTTCACATCTTCGACGCTTGTTGTTTCGTCCAAAGAAACTCCAATCGACCCATCCTCATTGTACCTGAAATTTTATTTATTAAAGTCCTTTTTGCAAAAAGAATAAATCATAAAACAGCCAATCAAAATTAATCCATAATTGATGAATTTGCCTCAATGAAAGCTAATGACTTTCCTGATTTAATTATTTTTTATTATAAGGAAACGTCATCTCTTTTTAAAAATTGAAAATTGTTTTTTTTCATTTTTTAATCCTTTCTTCCAAAAATCGAATAATTTGATCTACTTATTGCACAATGGAAAAAATAAATTCTATTATAATTATTTATTATAACTTATGCCTGATTTAATTGAATCTACCTCAAGTTAATTTTAGCTTGACGAGCCCTTTCCTTGACACTCTCTTGAGAATTTTTGGGCAACACTGTGATCGTGTCGAAGAAATATTCATTTTCAAGGACATTTCCAGCATCCGCGAGACCTTGGGCGAGGGCGATTGTTAAATAATGGACCCTGTTGGCAATGTCTTTTATTCCCTGAGGTCCGTGGTAAACGGCATACATAGCTGACATGTTCGCCAGCAAAGCTTGAGCAGTACAAATATTGCTTGTGGCTTTGTCTCTTCGAATATGTTGCTCCCGTGTTTGAAGAGCCAAACGATAAGCATCCTTTCCGTTCGTGTCTCTCGTCACCCCGATCATTCTGCCCGGCATCAATCTCACTAATTTTTGCCGACACGCGAAAAATCCCGCATGTGGTCCTCCATATCCTAAAGGAACGCCAAATCTCTGACTCGTTCCCACACAAATATCCACCTCGTATTCTCGCGGAGGTTGCAAAATCGCCAGAGATAGCAAATCAGCCGCTGCGCACACCAGCGTCTGTAAATTAAAATTTCTAATTATTATCTTGTAGTGCAAAAATCGTGTTTGTAATTATTTACTGATTGTTCGTGTAAGATAAAAGAATGAAAAAAGAACTGCCTTTTTGTTTACAAATTGCGAAAAAAGGTTAAATAACTGTTCGAAAATTGGGGCAGATTCGAGCTTTAATTTGCTTACACCGTTCTCGTGGGCTTTATCGATGAGAGATTTGAAATCGTAGATTGATCCTCTGGTGTCTGGGTATTGTAGAAGGATTCCTGCGAAATCTTTGGCACTCGTGTCGACTTTGAAAACGTCTCCGACTTGGAGGGTTAATCCTAAAGAAATGGCTCGGGTGGCAATGACGCTGATAGTCTGGGGATGAACCTTGTCTGAGACAAAAAGTTTTTGTCGTTTATTGTGCCTGTGGGTAAGAGCTAAAGCTTCCGCTGCTGCTGTTCCTTCATCCAAAAGCGAAGCGTTTGCAATTTCCATCCCCGTCAGATCGCAAATCATGGTCTGGTAATTTAATAATCCTTCCAATCTTCCCTGCGCGATTTCTGGCTGATAGGGAGTATATTGAGTCGTCCTGTATAAAAAGGAAGACATTTTTATAAATTTACAGTATTAATAATTAAGGATTAATTATTCTATTCTTAAAATACGCTCTTGAAATACGTTCTTAAAATACGTTCTTAAAATACGCTTTTAAAATACGCTTTTAAAATACGCTTTTAAAATATACTCTTAATATAGACTTTTAAAATACACTCAAAAAACTTCCTCTATAAGGAAGCAAAAAGAATTCCAACACTTAACATTCAAACTTGTCTTGATTAAAATTGGAGACAATTGAAATTTGGGTCGTATATAATTACAGCAAGTACAAATTTACAATTAGTACAATTGAAATAAATGCAAATGAGGTAAAATTAAGATTCGAATAAATTTACATCAAGAGAACTGATTGGTTACATTTGCTAAACGAATAAAAGAAAAATAGAAAAAGCACCCAAATAAAAAAGGAAGGTAAACAAAAACCGAATAGTAAATAAATAAAAAATAGAAAACACTAAAAGTAGAAAACAAAAAATATAAAACGCAAAAAATAAAACAAAAACTATAAAACAAAAACTATAAAACAATAACAAGAATACAATAACTAAAAACAATAACTATAAAACAAAAACTATAAAATAAAAACTAAAACAAAAACTATAAAACAAAAACTATAAAACAAGAAATATAAAACAAAAAATAAAACAAAAAATATAGAACAAAAATTAAAACAAAAAATATAAAACAAAAACTATAAAACAATAACTATAAAACAATAACTATAAAACAAAAACTATAAAACAAAAACTAAAACAAAAACTATAAAACAAAAACTATAAAACAAGAAATATAAAACAAAAAGTATAAAACATAAAATAGAAAACACAAAGAATAGAAAGCACAAAAACCAGAAGAGAAAAAAATATTAGAAAAGCGGATTATAAAAATAAAGTGCAAAAAAGCCAAATAGCAAAAAGAAAATTCTTTTAGCGTACCATCCGGGATTTTCGAAAATATTTCTCATGAGCGTGTGAGGAACGCAACAATCGTAATAGCCCATACCGATGTAAGATTTCCAAATTTCGTTTTTTTCCGAAATGGCGGTAATCCTTTTGAGCAAATCATACTCAGCTGAAAATGAGAAAAAACGTTAATTAAAAAATTGACGAATTTAAAGCTCAGGGTAAAAAAAATTCAGCAAAAACACGTGAATCTTAACTTTAGAAACACGAGCTTGACCTATGACTTATGCGATAGGGCTCATGACCTTTAACTTATATCATTGAGAATCATTTGTTTTCACCCAGCAATTATCAGTCACAGTCTACTTATTTCGAAGATCAAATAAATGAAATAAGAAAAAAATTATCTCAATATCAAAGTAATTCAAAATGGAATAATTCGATTTTTTTCCAAATTTGAATATTGTGGAGCAAGAAATTTAAATCACATGAAGAGGATTTGAAGAAATTATTAAATTCAAAGAAAATGGAATTGAATGTTAAAGAAGAATGATGCAATGATTCGAAAGGCTTCAAAAAAATTAAGGAAAATAATAAAATAAAATAAAAAACTTTTAAAATAATAAAAGTTTGCAATGTGTCAACAAATTATAAAAATAAGTATTGTTTTGTAATTATTGTTGTTTTGAAGAAATAGATTATAAACAAGAGTAAAGGAAAATAAATTTGTAATCAAGAGTAAACGAAAATAAATTTGTAATCAAGAGTAAATGAAAATAAATTTGTAATCAACAATAAATGAAAATAAATAATTTGTAATCAACAATAAATGAAAATAAATTTGTAATCAACAATAAATGAAAATAAATTTGTAATCAACAATAAATGAAAATAAATTTGTAACAAGACACAAAAGTAAAAAATGATTTAAATTGTTTTTACGTGACCTGTGGATTATATTAATAGCAGATAGTAGAAAGGTCGAACCTGCTTATCATTATAGTGAAACGTCTCGTGAATAGTCACGTTTTAACTCTTTTGTGATTACTTAATTTTCTGTCATTTCCTAATAAACTTCTTGTAAAAAATGTAATATACTCACTGACTGGTTTTTCAATATCCAAATCGGTTTTGCAACGAATATTAACCGGTACAGCTGTCGCTGTTAATTCATCGAGCGACTGAAAAATAATATTAACTTTAAAAAAATAATATAATAATAAGTAAATAATAATAAACAAATAATAAGAAATAATAAAAACGCCTAAATAATAATATACAAATAATAATAAATAATAAAAATGCCTAAATAATAATAATAGATAATAAAAATAAATAAATAATATAAATAAGTAAATTAATATTAATTAATATACAATTATTAATTAATATAATATTATATATTATATAATTAATACAAATTATATAATAAAAATTGTCACGATTACAATGCTTCCTCTATAAGGAAGCAAAATTGAATAATAAAAATAAATAATAAAAATAAACAATAAAAATAAACAAATACGTTAAACATCGGAACAATACTTCAAAAAACAGAACAAAAAAGACACATTTCAAAAAATACTCCAAAGAAAATCAATATCAAAAAGTGAATTTTTAAATTTGTTAACTAAAAATTGTGAACAATTTTTAATGCAAAAGTATTCAATAACAAATCTTACAATTTCAGCAATATCTTAGAGCAAAAAGAAATTATCAAAATCCCATTTTTCAAAAAGTAAAAGTAATTTTCCTTAAGAAATTATAATTTGAATTTAATTATTTAATTAAATAATAATTTAAATTAAATATATTAATTTTTATTCGTTAATCAGTTTTTTAATTTTTTTCTAAATCAGTTTCTTAACAAATATATTTTATTACAAATAAATTATTAACTATCGTTTATAATATATTATTATAATTTTATTAATTTTCTTTGTTTATAATAAATGTTTATAAACTTTTTATTTTCAATTATTTACTTTTTATTTATTTTCAATTATTTATTTATTTTTTATTTATTTTCATTTATTTATTTATTTTTTATTTATTTTCAATTACCTTGAATCCAAGGAATTTTAGCATCTGCTTTTGATCCTGAATCCTAGGTCCGATGTGGCGCACTTGAAATTCCTCTCTTGGGGGGAATAATTTTTCAAATTTTGCAGCTCGTGCATGATTCAACTTCAACCCTCTCGTGTGTTTAACACCTTCCTGTTTCCGCAAAAGTCTCCCCGACAATCTAAAAGAACACTGCATTATTTTCTTCGCACTTTTTTAACTTTTTTAAACTTCACTGAAACGGAGAAATATTTTAAAATCATAAACTACATGTGTTTATAATTAAATTAAACGCATGATTCTTAAGCTGACAATAAATGAATAGTAGTGGGACTCAGATTTTATACTCACGTGTCGACTTATCAGTTCATTGATGTCACAATTCGCTGATTACAATTTGAACTTTTCGAACCCTGACACACGCAGAAAAATTATTTTTACTATTTGTCAACACTTTCTCAATCCCTTCGGAATTCAGTTCAAAATAAGACACAGTAATTTAAATCCCACGTGGAAAAAATTAGCGAATTTGCTACTTTAATCAACAAACTTGCTATACTTTAATCAACAAATTTTTTACTTTTATCAACAAATTTGATACTTTAATCAACAAATTTGCTATATTTTAATCAACTCATCTTTTACTTTCGAGATAACAAAAATCTCTCGTGATTCCTTGAATGAAATTTAAACCTCGAATTTGTTTACCTTCGCCAAAAGTAATTAAAATAAAAAAATGTAACACTTTCTCATTAAGGATGAGAATGTAATAAAAGATAGAAAATAAATAAAATAAAAAATTGAGTATAGTGAATTCGGGTTTTAAATTAGACAACTTAATAAATCGCAGGAATTTTTATTCAAATCAACTCCCAAGCTCGTCTGTTATAAATTCAAAAAATTCAAATTGCTCCCAAGACTTATCGTGCACTTCTAATTTTGCATATTAATCTTGTAAAATCCAAAACAAAAAATCAAAAAAATTATCCCCTTAATTGAACTTTTTCAAGTTTAAAAAACAGCAGAAAAGAAATCCTTCAGCGCTAAAAATCGTAATTTGAATTCTAAATTTGATATCTTAATTTGAAATCTCAATGTTAAATCTTAATTTGAAATCTTAATTTGAAATCTCAATGTTAAATCTTAATGTCAAATCTTAATGTTAAATCTTAATGTCAAATCTTAAAGTTAAATCTTAATTTGAAACCTTAATATCAAATCTTAAAAGTTAATTACACTAAATTGAAAATCTAACGAAACAAAAAAGAAGCTATTTCATAAATTTGGAGGCTTGTTGTGTAAGAATTTTAGCGGATGATTTGGCGTCCAGGAAGAGAGACTCGACTTCATCGACGTCTTCTTTTTTGATATTCGACCTTCCATTGACCTTGGCAGTTAACGCGGCAGGTGTGAGAAGTTGTACGACATATCTGAGCGTCGTCTTCGTTCCCAGTTCTCCAAGAGTAGCAAGAGCATCGTCATCAATCTGCAAACCCTCTATCGTCGCTCTCAATTTCAAAATTTGCTCTATTTCATTCTTCGCATACGGGAGAGTCTTAATAATCAAAAGCCGATCCAACAAATCCAGAGGAATTCCGTGAGGCGAGACAATATCTTCCGTTCCTCGAATTATACATTGTCCACGATTCGTAGCAAAAATTACAATCGGAGCAATCGCACTCTCCAGGGCTCGATGAAGATACGTAAACGTCTCAATATCCAGCATATGAACCTCGTCTATAAATAAAACTCCAGGTACTAATTCCGCAATCCCTTGGTCAATGTACTTATTCACCACTTTGTTTATTTCTTTCCTCAATTTATCTGGAATCAGCAAAAACTTGGTAAATAAAAAAGAAATAAGGATAAAAAACAAATAACAACAAAAAAGAAACAACAATAAGAAACAAATAACAAAAAACAAATGATAATAAGAAACAAAAAACAAATGACAAAAAACAAATGACAATAAAAAACAAATAACAATAAGAAACAACTAACAATAAAAAATAAATAACAAAAAACGAGGAATAATAAACAATAAATATTATTAGAAACAATAAGAGCTTTTACCGAATAAATGCCATTATATCAAATTATTAAGATTCAGCTTAAAAATTTTTGTATCAATTTTATTTTCTCATTACCCGTGATTTCTGTTTTCTTTGGTTTCATTAACTGGCCCATCATGGACATAATATCCTGGCCTCCTTGAGGCCTCGAATTAGCCACGTCCAAATCGTGTAAAGTGACATCCTGAATAACTTCCTTTTTCTTATGAACATCACCTTTAGGTAAAGGGACGTATTCTTCCGCTTCCAAGTCGAATTCAGTGGCAAAATTGTCACTTCTGCCTTGTCTTTTAACAGCCCCGCTGTTCGCTTCAATGTAAATTACGTCCCCAGTCTCGACTTTTTCCTTCTGAAGGGATTCGTAGATAGAAGGATCCAATTTTAACTGCTTTGTTCCTTTGGCCGTTTTGAGTCCAACAATAACGTGAGAAACAGTTTTACCATATCCGCCCATTGGATTTTCCGTTTCTATGGGAGTTAATTCAGTGACTTCTCCTTCATAAACTTCCTTTGTTTCCTTAATTCTGAGACCAATCGCTCGACGAAAATTCTCCATAAGAACTTCTGTTTTCTTTATCTCGGAACTGTAAACTTCTGAGCCTACCATTGGACAAAAAGGTACTTTGTTTCCCAATTCTTGCGCTATTGCGAGGGCGATTGCTGTTTTTCCTGTTCCTGGAGGTCCTGCCAATAAAACCGCTCGTCCTGCCATTTTTTTCGATCTAATCATGTCCACGACGATCCCTGCGGCCTGAAATTAAAAAGTTTTAGAATCTTCTTTTTAGAATCACTTTAGAATCTTTTTTAAAGGAAAATTATGTAAAATTATAAATTATTTATACTTAAATTTCTTTTTTGGTTAATTAACATACGCTTTACTTTCAAAATTAATGACAAATCATTTTCATTTACAGCATGGTTTAGAGTTTCAAATGAAAACTAAAAACTGTTTTTTACTTTTTAAACTTTGAATATCTGTAGAAAAAACACTGCAAGTAGGTTTGTAAATCGTGTGCCAAAAAGCAGATTATTTGCACTGCACAATAGTTATTTTGTAGAATAACCATAATGTTAAAAAACTAATAATCCTATATAAATTTAAAAGGAATTAAATTTAAAAGCCGGTTATAGAAAGTGAGGTTATGTTGACCGGAATTGCGCGTATAAAAATATTTCTAGTCTTTAGAGTTTAGAGACTTTACAAACAATTGGAAAACAGGGGATTATAAAACAAAATATTAAATATTAATTTTACACAAAATGAAACAAGAAAAATAGGAAAAACATAAATAAGAAATGAATTCTAACCTCCCTGGCCAATTCTTGGCCAACGAGTCCTGCTCCTATTTGACTCGCCACTCCATTTTCATCTAATCCCAAACCTTTAATATGCGTGTGAGCAGAAATCCTTTGAGTTTTAGCAGTGCTTTTTACTTCCTCGATCTTCATGATTAATAAATATCAAAAAACACAATTTGCCGCTAAATTGTTGTTTGATCGAAAACGAGTCACGTTTCTATGACGTGAAGTCATGCCATTTCCAATAACGCATGCGTTGAATTATTTCTATTTTCAATTCTTGCGTTTTTAGTTCCACATTTTTATGCTCATAAATCTAATCAAGACCTCAATAATATCGTTTTCCTTTAATTTAATTAGGCTTGAAAACCAAATGTACACATGCCTGAATGTACAAACTAAAAAATGCGTTAAAGGCTGCTTAAAGAATTTCAAATATCAGCGCCAAAATTATCCAATCAGACTCGTCGTCACATCGTCACGAAAACGTCATGGCGAACGGAAGGACGACGCTTTCGTCACAATTTCCTAAAAATTCTGAAAAGTGAGGTTATTTACTTGGATTATGGATTTTCAAACCGGTTTATTTTCGTAAATTGTAAAAGCTGGACGTTAAATAAATAAAGGTGAGTTTCCCTACAAAAAACACTTATTTATTCGACTGTTAAAAACCGCTTTATCAAACAATTCAATGTACAATCTCGGTTCATAATACAATCTCGGTTCAATCATAACACAAAAAAGTTGTCAAATCCTGGAGTTTTTTAATGTTAATATTATTTTTGCAAAACTATTAACAAAACTAAAGTTATTTCGAATTGTTACAAAACATTCGAAATTAACATTCAAGGAATAATGACTTTTTTCATAATTAGTAAAATTGAAGTAATGAAACGTATAATGTGGTATAAATAAAGAATATTGTAATGATTGTAATTAAGCATATGGATTTGAATGTTTTAAATTAAGAACTTCGATAAATTAATGCGAGTAATTTGAGATTAACGGAGTAAATTTTATCTAAAGAAAACAACAGTTGGAGTGCAATATTTTAGTTAGAGTTGAAGAACAGAAACAGTATGTTCCATTTTCAATTGGCAATTTTACGCAATTTTGTACGTTTTATCATTTTTAATTTAATGGATACTTTCATGTTTTAGAGTAAAGGGTTTAAATCGCTGATCGCGATGGCGGCTATCGAGATTCCTCTTCGTGATACAGACGAGGTATGTTTCTAATCAACCAAAATGACCTTCGGTGTTCTTAATTATTATTTTTTTAATTAGGTGATCGAGTTATATCCCGATCAGCTTCCTGACGGTGATGAAGTTCTCGGAATTTTGCGCCAGGAAAATGCGAGTCTTCATATCTGGGTCAGCTTGGCCGTAAGTATTTTCTAAATATTTAAATTTAACAATTGTAAATGTTTAGATTTAAAAACTGTAAATGTTTAGATTTAAAAACTGTAAATGTTCAGATTTAAAAACTGTAAATGTTTAAATTTAAAAACTGTAAATGTTTAGATTTAAAAACTGTAAATTTTTAGATTTAAAAACTGCTAATGTTTACATTTAAAAATTGTGAATGTTTACATTTAATAACTGCAAATGTTTACAATTAAAAATTGTAAATGTTTACAATTAAAAATCGTAAATGTTTACATTTAAAAATTATAAACGCATAAATTTAAAAAACGCAAAATGTAAAAAAAGTATTTTAATTAAAAGTTGTAAATATTTAAATTTAAAAATTGTAAATATTAGCTTGTATATTAGTTTTTTGGCTAGTACATTTATTAGTAAACTTTTAATTTATTTAATTATTTCTATTAATAAGTTTTCTGGATTTCTATTTCAGCTTGAGTACTACAAGCAGTCAAAAATTGACGATTTTATTAAAATCCTCGAGTCCTCGCGCCTCGATGCAAACACAAATTATCGAGACTTTGAAAAAGATCAAATGCGAGCTCTGGACATGCTGGCAGCTTATTATGTCCAGGAAGCAAATCGGGAAAAAAATAAAGACAAAAAGCGAGATCTTTTCACAAAAGCTACTCTGCTTTATACAACAGCTGACAAAATCATCATGTACGATCAGGTAAAATCGATCAGATTAGAATTAAAAATGAAACAAAATTTTATTTTATTTTTAATTAATAAGTACTTTATTTGTACTTTTATTTATATTATTTAACTTTATTTTTTGTAGTATAATTTTTTCATAAAATAATATCCAATTTTTACAATTTTGAATTTCAGAACCATTTGCTTGGACGTGCTTATTTCTGCCTTCTGGAAGGGGACAAAATGGACCAAGCTGATGCGCAGTTTAATTTCGTTTTGAATCAGTCGCCAAATAATATTCCCTCTCTTTTGGGAAAAGCGTGCATTGCGTTTAACAAGAAGGACTATCGAGGTGCTCTAGCTTTTTACAAAAAAGCATTGAGAACTAATCCGAAATGCCCAGCGGCAGTGAGACTCGGAATGGGCCATTGCTTTATGAAAATGAATAATCCTGACAAGGCTCGATTGGCGTTCGAAAGAGCTCTGGAATTGGACAGTCAGTGCGTTGGAGCACTCGTGGGTCTTTCGATTCTTAAATTAAATCAACAAATACCGGAAAGCATCAAATCGGGAGTTCAAATGCTCTCTAAAGCCTACACGATCGACTCGACGAATCCCATGGTCCTTAATCATCTGGCTAATCACTTCTTCTTCAAAAAGGATTACAATAAGGTCCAGCATCTTGCACTCCATGCTTTCCATAATACGGAAAATGAAGCAATGAGAGCTGAGAGTTGTTACCAACTTGCTAGAGCTTTTCATGTGCAGGTGAAGACTTTTTTCATTTGTAAATTTCACGATTGTTAATTAACAGTTAACAATTAACAAGTAGCAATTAAGAATTAATAATTAACAATTAAGAATTAACAATTATCAATTAACAATTAAGAATTATCAATTAACAATTATCAATTAACAATTAAGAATTATCAATTAACAATTATCAATTAACAATGAAGAATTATCAATTAACAATTATCAATTAACAATTGTCAATTAACAACCAATCTTTTTTGAAGTCTTAGTCATTTAAAGTAGGTTTTTTCTTTTGCAATTATTTATTTATTTCATTTGCCTTTTTTTTTTAATGGAAAATAGAATGTGACGAAAATATTTTGCTTTTTTTAGGGCGATTATGATCAGGCTTTCCAGTACTACTATCAAGCGACGCAATTCGCTCCGCCCGTTTTTGTTCTTCCACATTTTGGGTTGGGGCAAATGTACATCTATCGAGGAGATCCTGAAAATGTGAGAAATTCAGTGTTATTCCCGGAAGAACATTAATTCACCAAGTTGAAGTCCACAACGTTTTTGATAAATGATTTGAATTAACAATTTTTTTCTATGTATTTTTTCTTTACAATTTTTATCTCAAGAGGTTTTTTGAAATATATTTTATTTAACAAATTTTGCTAAAAAATATTGTTAACAATTATTTTACATTTTTCAAATTGTTTAAATAAATTAATTTTGTTATTAATACAATTTTTTAAAAAATAAATTAGAAAATTTTATTTTTATAATATTCCGCTTAGTGAATAATTTAATTAATTAATTAATTTAATTTACTTTTATTAATTATTTTTTTTAATCGTTGACAAAATGTGGACTTCAACCAGGCATTAATTTTTGTTTTTGAATTTATAAAAATGAGTGGTATAAAATAATGAATAGTATGTAATAATGAATAGATAATAGGTGATATAAAATAATTAATATCGTAATAATAAATGGTATAGAATAAATTTCCAATTTCAATTCCAGGCTGCTCAATGCTTTGAAAAAGTCCTAAAGGCCCAACCGGGAAATTATGAAACAATGAAGATTCTCGGTTCCCTCTACGCGAATTCAACTTCTCAATCGAAAAGAGATATAGCCAAGAATCATCTCAAAAAAGTGACAGAGCAACTTCCCGACGATGTCGAGGCTTGGATAGAATTAGCGCAAATTTTGGAACAATCTGACTTGAATGGTGCTTTAAATGCTTATGGAATAGCGACCAAAATTCTTAAAGATAAAGTCGGTGTTGACATTCCACCGGAAATTCTAAACAACGTTGGCTCATTGCATTATCGGTAAATTTTCATTTCATTTTATTTAATATTATTGTTTGTTATTTTTTGCTATTGTTTGTTATTATTATTTGCTATAGTTTGATATTGTTTGTTATTGTTTGCTATTGTTTGTTATTATTATTTGCTATAGTTTGATATTGTTTGCTATTATTGTTTGTTATTGTTTGTTATTGTTTGCTATTGTTCGTTATTGTTTCTTATTATTTCTTATTATTGTTTGTTATTATTTGTTATTATTGTTTGTTATTGTTTGCTATTGTTCGTTATTGTTTCTTATTATTTCTTATTATTGTTTCTTATTATTGTTTCTTATTATTGTTTCTTTGGACAATTCTTTATTTCTTCTCCTACTATTAATTCTGTCAAACTGCTTTATTAAACGAACGCTAAATAAATTTTCAGTCTCGGAAATTTGGAAGAAGCTAGAAAGAATTTGGAAGAATCACTGTCTCGTTCGAATCAAGAAGCTGAGCACGACCCGGGTTATTATAATTCAATTTCAGTGACAACAACGTACAATTTAGCAAGATTGAACGAAGCCTTGTGCACGTTTGACAAGGCGGAAAAATTATACAAAGATATTTTAAAAGAACATCCAAATTACGTCGATTGCTATTTGCGACTTGGATGCATGGCCAGAGACAAAGGACAGATTTACGAGGCTTCTGATTGGTTTAAAGACGCCCTGCGAATCAACAACGAGCATCCTGATGCTTGGTCTCTGCTGGGAAATCTCCACTTGGCTAAAATGGAATGGGGACCCGGACAAAAGAAGTTTGAGAGAATTCTGAAAAATCCAAGCTCCAGCACTGATGCTTATTCGTTGATCGCTTTGGGAAATATTTGGCTGCAAACTTTGCATCAGAGTGGAAAGGACAAAGATAGGGAAAAAAGACACCAGGATCGAGCTTTAGCCATGTACAAACAGGTCTGTTTTTTTGCACAAGATTTTGATAATTGTATTGATTTTTATTTTTACATTTTCATCAATAATGAAAAAAAACAAGTATTGTATTTTTATAATAATATTGATTTGGTTTTTAAATTTTTGATTGCAGGTTTTAAGAACAGATCCAAAAAATATTTGGGCTGCAAATGGAATTGGGGCGGTTTTAGCCCACAAAGGATGCGTTAATGAAGCGCGAGATATTTTTGCTCAAGTCAGAGAAGCGACTGCAGATTTTTGCGATGTTTGGCTAAATATTGCCCATATCTATGTTGAGCAGAAACAATTCGTCAGTGCGATTCAAATGGTACTTTTCGAAAACCTTTCCATTTTTTAACATTAACTTTGTAAAACATTTATTTTGAAATTTAGATTCAGAGTTTCTATACATTTTTTTGTTTTTTGATTCTGTTTAATTGTTTTTCTATAACTTTTGTAAACAGTTTTATAAACAGTTTCATAAACAATTTTATAAACAGTTTCATAAACAATTTTATAAACAGTTTCGTAAACAATTTTATAAACAGTTTCGTAAACAATTTTATAAAACAGTTTCGTAAACAATTTTATAAAACAGTTTCGTAAACAATTTTGTAATTTTGTAGACAGTTTTGCAAATAGTTTTGTAAACAATTTTGTAGGAAGTTTTGAAAACAGTTTTGTCAACAATTTTGTAAAATGTAATCAATTTTGTAGACAATTTTGTGAACAGTTTTATAAATTATTTTCTTTTGTCTTTTTCCAGTACGAAAATTGTCTGAGAAAGTTTTATAAGTACCATCACGTGGAGGTGCTACAGTATCTTGGACGAGCTTACTTCAAAGCGGGCAAACTTCATGAAGCAAAAATGACTCTCTTGAAGGTAAATTATAGATTTTTTTTCTCGATTTCTTCATTGTTCATTCTTTTTCCTTTTGTGTTTCATTTGCTTGTTTTCTTTATTTTTTTCCTCGTGATTATTAATTTTTTAAATTTATCATTTTGTTGTTTTTACTTATTTATAAGTTGTTTTTACTTTATTTATCATTGTTTTTACTTTATTTATAATTGTTTTTACTTTATTTATCATTGTTTTTACTTTATTTATAATTGTTTTTACTTTATTTATCATTGTTTTTACTTTATTTATCATTGTTTTTACTTTATTTATCATTGTTTTACTTACCTTTATTTATTTTTTACATTTATATTTTTTAATTACGATTTTAATCCACAGGCTCGCAAAGTGGCTCCACAGGATACAGTTCTGCTTTACAATATTGCTTTGGTCTTGCAAAGACTGGCAACCTCAATCTTAAAGGACGAAAAATCGACCCTAACTACGGTTTTGCAAGCTGTTCATGAACTTGGACTTTCAAATAAATACTTCCAATATTTGGGATCCCACGGAGACAGAATGGAAACCTTAGCTGAAACTGAATCCAGAAGATGTCAAGATTTACTCTCACAAGCTCAGTATCATGTGGCAAGAGCCAGAAGATTGGACGAAGAAGAAAAACTTCTCCGCAAGAAACAAGAGGAAGAAAGGTAGATTTCAGATCTCTAAAGAAAATCCCTTGACAATTTTCTTTCTATTCTTTTTGCATTTTTTTTCTGTTTCTTTTTTGCGTTCCTTTCCTTCTCCATTTTTTCCTTTTTAAACTCTGTTTCGATACTAATATATTGTGCTTGCAGACAAGCTTTCAAACTTCGCCAAACGGAAGAGCAGCAGAAATTGGAGGATATGCGAAAACAAAAGGAGGAAGCTATGCTGCAAAAACGCCAGGAGTATGTGGAAAAGACGAAAAGTGCTTTATTGTTTTCGGAAATGCCCTCGGAAAAGAAAGGAAAAGGAAAGAAGGTCAGAACTGATCAATATGTCAGTGACAGTGGCGGTTCTGGTGGAGAGGAACGAAGAGAAGAAGCTCCTCGGGAAAAGAAACGCAAAAGGAAATCCAGCGCCGAAAGAAAACCAAAAGGTCGAGGAAGAAAGAGGAGAGTTGGAAGTGGTGACAGCGCTGCAGGTAATTCCCTTCAAATTCAATTTCATTTGCTTTTCTTTGAATTTTCTATTCTTTGAATTTTCTATTCTTTGAATTTTCTTTTCTTTGCATTTTCTTTTCTTTGAATTTTCTTTTCTTTGAATTTTCTTTTCTTTTACTTTATTTTTTCCACTCTGCTTGAATTTAATTTGCCTTTGCCCGAATTTTAATTGCACTTTTTAATCAACAGGTTCAGAAAGCGATAGACCAAAAGCCAAGCGAGGCAAAAAGCCCGGAAGTTCTAAAAAAGGTAAAAAGGTTCAAGTGGAGACTCCTAGGAAAGGGAAAATTATTTCCAAAGAAACTATTTCTACCAGCGAATCCGACAGCGACGATGAACGACGAAAAGCTTCTGGCGGGTGAGTTAAAAGGCTATAAATTTAAAACAAACAAAGTTTAAAACAAACAAAGTTTAAAACAAACAAAGTTTAAAACAAAAAAGTTTAAAACAAACAAAGTTTAAAACAATCAAGGTTTAAAATAAACAAAGTTTATAACAAAAAAATGTTAAAACAAAAGAATGTGAAAACAAAAATTATTGTTCTTTGAAATTAATGACAAGCTTTATTTATAAAATATTCCACGAATAATAGTTTTATGATTTTAAATACAAGACAAAATAAAGAACCTATTTTTTATCCTCCAGAGCTGACAGCGAAAAAGAAGGACCCAGTGGAAAACGAAGAATCGTCTCTGACTCCGAAGGATCCCGCTCACGTTCAAGATCACGTTCAGGATCAGCGAAAAGCAGATCCCGCTCAAGATCAGGATCTGGTTCCAGAAAGAGCGGCTCTCGTTCGAGATCCAGATCCGGATCGAGAAAGAGTTCAAGATCAAGATCCAGATCCTCTTCAAGATCCAGATCCCGCTCCAACAGCGGATCAAGAAAATCAAGATCAGGCTCTCGAAAAAGTGGATCAAGGTCAAGATCTGGCTCGAGAAAATCCGGATCGAGATCAAGATCCGGCTCAAGATCGCGCTCGAGGTCTGGATCAAGGTCCAAATCAAGGTCCAGATCAAGATCCAAGAGTGGATCGAGGTCCCGATCAGGATCAAGAAAAAGTGGATCGCGTTCAAGATCAGGATCGAGGAAGAGCGGATCTCGCTCGAGGTCAGGATCAAGACAAAGCCGCTCGAGATCTAGATCAGGATCGAGAAAAAGTGGATCGCGTTCTAGGTCGGGTTCAAGAAAAAGTAGGTCTAGATCGAAATCTGGCTCGAGGAAGAGCGGATCTAGATCGAGATCTGGCTCCAGGAAGAGTGGATCTAGATCGAGGTCTGGATCGAGGAAGAGTGGATCTAGATCAAGATCGGGATCTGCCAAGAGTCGATCGAGATCGAGATCTGGCTCACCGTAATAGTAATTTACATGAAATTTGTTTGTGTATATTATTATTCGTATTATTGTTAGTAATGCAATCAAATTACACTAAACGTTCACACTGGAACTGGGAAATTCAATACAACTTTAGGTTACGCTTTGTGCCCTGGGGAATACTTTTTTTGTTGTGAAAACAAGTATTTTTGGTGCTGAAAACACTTTTTTGGGATGGAGAATACTTTTGGGCTTAAAACAACTTTTGGGTTGGAGAATATTTGTGGGCTTAAAAAAATTGTTTTGGGTTGGAGAATATTTTTGAGCTTAAAAAAATTGTTTTGGATTGAAGAATATTTGTGGGCTTAAAAAATGGTTTTGGGTTGGAGAATATTTTTGGGCTTAAAAAAACTTTTTTAGGTTGGATAATATTTTTCATGCCTGAATAGAGTTTTGGAAAAAAGTTTTTCAGCTCTGGGAAAAGGATTTTCAAGGACTGGAAAAGTATTTTAATTCAGATGAGTTTTTCGTTCTGAAAAGAGAGCCTTTTGGGCTTTGAAAAGAGACTTCTTTGGTTGTTTGAAATTTTGAATTTAGGTTGCAGGAATTTCATTATCTTTGTAGTTCTGTAGATGATGCTTGAAGCATTGTCTTTGTATCTCTGAGTTTGTAGCTGGATTTTATTTGCAATTTGTAAACTCGATGTATGGAATACATGCATTTTGGGAAAATGAATTTTAGGAGTAAAAAAAAATTAAGTGTATTTGAATATAGAATGTTTTTTTAACACCTATCGGTAAATAAACAATATGTATGAAATGTAATTTGGATTGGCAATGATTTATAAAAATTGCAATAAATGCAGTTTAATTTTGCAACTAACTTTTCGATCTTGGGATTTATTTTTGCAATTATTAATAAGTTGTTGAGAAAGGGAAGAAAGAATTATGAACAAAAGATGTAAGAATCTGGAAGCTAATTAATCTTGAATCTATGTATACTAATAAAAAAAAGAATTATTACAGTAATTTGATCTATTTTGTATTTTTCATCAACTTCTTATTCTTATTGTTTTCATTTTATTAAGTTATTTTCGTTTTTTAACATTATTTTCATTTTTTTAAATTATTTTCTTATTATTTTACTTTCAATTCATTTATTTAATAATCATGACTCCCCGCAGTTCAATTATTTTTATTATTTTACTTTCAATTGTGATTTGTTTGCATGAAATGTGGATTTAAATCCATTCAATTTGATAATAATTGCTTTTTTTATCCATTTATGAAATTGTTTAAAGAAGTAAAATAGTTGATATTAAAAACAGCTGGAGTTTTTGAAAATTACAAAATTACAGTTATTAATTTGTCGAATTTTTATAAAATTAATTAATTTTAAAATATTGTTTTTGCAGAAAAAATTAGTTTATTATTTAAAAGTTGAGTAAATGATTATTCTGCAATATTTAATTAGTAATTGTAATTAGTTTGTACTATTTACGATTAGTTTTTTGCATTTATGAATTATTCATTTATTTATCCAATTAATTTACGGTTTTAATTAATTTTCGTTTCTATTCAAGTTACGTATCATATATGTTTATATATTTAATTAATTTGTTATATTTTCGTTATATTAGTTATTCATTTAGTAAAATATTTATGTTTTTAGTAAACTATATATTAAGTAAATTATGTATTTAATTAATTATTTATATGTTTAGTAAACTATATATTTAGTAAACTACATGTTTAGTAAACTAAATATTTAGTAAATTACACGTTTTAATTAGTAAACTAAATATTTAGCAAATTACACGTTTAGTAAACTACATATTTAGTAAACTACATATTTAGTAAATTACACGTTTAGTAAACTAAATATTTAGCAAATTACACGTTTAGTAAACTAAATATTTGGCAAATTAAACGTTTAGTAAACTAAATATTTAGTAAATTACACGTTTAGCAAACTAAATATTTAGCAAATTACACGTTTAGTAAACTAAATATTTAGCAAATTAAACGTTTAATAAACTAAACATTTAGCAAATTAAAAGTTTAGTAAACTAAATATTTAGTAAATTACAAATTTAGCAAACTAAATATTTAATAAATTACACTTTTAGTAAACTAAATATTTAGCAAATTACACGTTTAGTAAACTACATATTTGCAAATTAAACGTTTAGTAAACTAAATATTTAGCAAATTAAACGTTTAGTAAACTAAATATTTAGTAAATTACACATTTAGCAAACTAAATATTTAATAAATTACACTTTTAGTAAACTAAATATTTAGCAAATTACACGTTTAGTAAACTAAATATTTAGCAAACAACGTATCTAATTTTGCATACATTTAATTGCAGAGTAATAGTATTAATTAATTTAATCTTAATTTAATCAATTTACGACTTTAGTTAAATAATTGTTTAAAAATCCAAGAAAATAATTTTAAATCCTCGCGGCTTGGCACTAAATTAGAAAGCACCTGCGTCAGTCTAAAGTCCATTGTTTAAGTCTTACGCTTACTGCTTACGAGTGAATCAATAAAACGCTTCTGGAGGAACATCTGCTCCAACGTTAGACCTGATAGGTTCATTTTTTACGCTTACGTTACGGAGAAGTGGAGGTCTTGTAAAATATCAAGAGATGTCTCACGAACGTAGCTCCAGTGGATTTCTTACTCGTAAGCGGTGAATGGAAGGTGCTGTTTCATATATAAGAGCGATGAAAAGAGACTCTACCAGGGTCCGATGCACCTGGGAAAAAAGCTATGATATGAGACATGATATGTTTGAATCACAAATAAGCTATTCTACTTCGGTTGTAATCAACAGTCCCTGCCCTAGGTGTGACTTTGACCTTTTGCTTCCGTAAACTCTGTTTTTTAACTTTCTTTTTATTTAAATAGAGCAATTTTTTATTCATGTTAATCATCTTTTCAAGAATTTATTAATCATTTGTTAAATATTTATCAATAATTTATTAAACATTTATTTATCATTTATTAATCATTTATCGATAATTTATCATTCATTAAACATTTATTAATCATTTATCAATAAATTATTATTCATTAAACATTTATTAATCATGCATTATTCATTAAACATTTATTAATAATTTATTATTCATTAAACATTTATTAATTTTATTCATTAAACATTTATTAATTATGAATAATAATTTATTCAATCAATTCAGTTTTTATTTTTGTGTTCATCAATCATTTAACTTTTTATTTTGGAGATTATTAAAAAATGTTAATTACTGTATTCTTTCAATCATTCAAGATTTTAGTGATTGAGAAATAGAATCATAAAAGTAATAGAAAAATAGTAAATTAATTATAATTAATAAATTGATTAATAAATTAATTAATAAATTAAAATAAATTAAAATAAATTAATAATAATTTTATTCTATAATTTATTTTTTATTTCTACTTCATTCGTTTATTTACTGATATCAAATTAAGAAAATAGAAATAAAAATATTTAAACGTTAAATACTTTTTAGTTTTAGACTTAGTTTAGTTTAAGCTTTTACTTTTTAAAAAGTGAGTTTCAAAAGAAAGTTTAAGAATTTTGCAAATTTTTTCATAGCTTTCTCCACAATCACTTTTACACAATTTGCAACAATTTGTCAAGATATTAGCATTTTGGAGAAGTAAAAAATTGAATGAGAATTAGCAAATTTGCTAAGCTATTATTTTCTTCTTTCCGTGTTACATCCAATTTAGTGATATTGAAATTAAAAAGGATCTCCTTGTGTTCTTCCAGTTTTTCAACAAATTAGTTACAAAAATAGTTTATTTAAATCAACCTTACAGTCGATAAAAATTATTACTATATTTTATACAAAGGCTTTCGCTCTTCGTGTGAACTTCGAGGCAGCAGCATTTTATTGTCTTTCATCTGCAAATAATATTCCGTTGTATAGAAATTACTATACAATATAATTGCCTAACAATATAATTATTAAATAATATAATTATTAAATAATAGAAATGACTATACATTCATTGCAATGAATTTACAAATCCTATATTTGTACTTATTTTTCGATTCATTAAATTTATTTATTTTATTTAAGTAATAAAAAAAGTTCCTAGGACAGATATGAAATTTAATTGATCTCGTTTACCAACTGATCACTGACCTTTACGTGAGCGTATAAAATAATCCCAACAAGAGTAAGCGTTATTCCTATTAATTGATTAACTGCTAGAGATTCGTGAAAAATTAAAGAGCCTCCTAAAAGTAACAAGCAAAACTTGGAATGTCCCACCATATTGTACCTGTTTTTAAATTAAGGATAAATTGATTGTTGTTTAGCTCTAGAACTATTAATTTATAATAATTAACGATCAATTAAAATGTGAAAGGATACGTCAGCGGCGAAGTATAACCAATTATCCAGTAGGACGTAAGATTAACAAAAAATGCAATCACTCCTGATAAAATGACCATCGTCTGTAAAAAAAAAAGAAATACTTTTAATAATATTGCATTTAGAAAAAATGATTAATCAAATGATTACATAATTAAATTTTTGTTTTTACTAAGTCAATAAAAGTCCATTTAAACGTGAAAGTATTTCCCAGAGGTTCACAAAAAGGAATAACAATCCACAACATAATTGCTGAAAGTGGTGCCTGATAATACAAAAGCTGCATCGGATCCATTTGAAATTCCTTCTGTTTTCTGTTAACTAGCTGCAAAATTTAAATATTTTGTTAAATTCACTAAAAAGGTACAATAAAAATATATAATATATAATAATAATATATAATAATAATAGATTTAATAAAATCACAGAAGAGAAATTCTTACCACTTGATAAAGAGAAGTGACCAAAACTCCTAAACCAGCGTAGACAGTTCCAAGAATATTGAACTGAATGTCGTAATAAAAATTAAGAATAACGCCTACAATAATAGGAATTAAAGTCAAGATGACTAAAACAGAGAATGACTTGTTGTAAAAAATTATTTGCATAAAAATAACACAGGGAGTTGTGAGCATTTTGGCAACTTGATAAGTTCCAACAGTATTATGAGCTAAACTTAAATTTGTCAGGACGACAAAACCGCAAAATGACATGGCAATTAAGATCATCTCTTTAAAAGGAACACTCTTTATACAAAAAACATCCATTTTTTCACAAACTATTAATCCTAGGAAAGTTATTACAAAATGTATCATAGACAATGTGATGTTTGGAAATCCGGTATTGACGTACAGCCATTTGTTCAAAAGAACAATAATTATCGAGAAAACTATATTAAATACTAAATAACACGACGTTTTTAACTTCTTTCCCATTGTTTATTGACAATGCCAATTAATCTATATATTAATTTTCATTAATTTATCACAATTTTTAGGTTAGGAATTGAAATTTGATAAAATGCCTCGTAATATCGACTCTTGTTGAACACTTTTCGCCAACTGTTTAGAACAACCATTATTTATTATTAATTTGATCTTTTTTTATTAACATAATGACTAGATACTTGACATTTTCAACGTGTTTTCAAAGAAGAAAATTTTTGTTTGAAAATGTTTTTGTGTTTATTTTTTAAATGGCACATCAGCGCTACTGGTGCACTGTAAAAAATAAAAAAAATTCTACAGATTCAATTTGTAAAGTTACAAAAATTGACTGTACTTTTACAACTCTGAAGGTGGAGCTTTTACAAATTTTAGGTTATGTTTCAG